>WUAW01038614.1:41385-69093 GCA_017165845.1 Thaumetopoea pityocampa | reverse complement strand
TTATTTTCTCCGATCTTAATAAGAATGAATGATAAATGATAGATAGATGAAATAAACACCAAATGTTAGAGAAAGCTTACCATAATGCAACCATAAAAACCGCATTCAAATCGGTTCAGCCGTTTCTGAGATTAGCGTGCCCAAACGCACAGACAAAATTTCTAAAAACTATATTTTTGGCTTCGGTAACATAACTACAACCTGTATGGATGGTTTTTTGAAAAAACATTCATTGTACAGACACGACTCGTTTATGATTTTATTATATATATAGATTACTACAACTACGGCGCTGTGTTTTATATTGACTTGAGCTTGCATTTGTTTTTGAATTTTGTATTTGAAATGTTGACCTCACTCCCGTGTTCTATTGTCCTTTTTGAGTCTGCCACTAATATTTATCGAAATTGACACCGAAAACAAGCCCTGGTAATTAATGATTGTATGTGTGAAAGTCGAATATAGCTTAGTCTTAATGTCAAATAATATTAAAACTCGAATGATTTGTGTAATTTCTATATAATATTAGATGAACTCTGTGGTTAATCCTTTTTGTAAGTCACGTCTAAATGTCTTAAATTTGATAAGAAATGTAGTTTGTATAAATGTATTGTTATTCCACGGAAATTGTTCCGATTTGGGGCGAGCATTATTTTTTAATTTATTTTGGGTATTCAATATTTTTCGAAGAGTAAATAAGGAAAGATGAACCCTGAAATATTATAGTCCTAGTTTGTGCCGAGTTGGGTGGATACGAATTACACTTGGATCGAGTTCACTTCGAAGGTCTATTTGAACACACTGTATAACATTGTAACAGTAGTTATTCAAGCGCACTTAATTGTCGATGTACGTACAAACTAATCCTATTTCAGTGTCAGTAATATTAGAATTTCGTTATTAGAATAGCCTGTCAGGATACGTCTGCAGCTGGCTGGTATGAGCTCGATCAGACTGATTGTACTCGTGTCAACTTATCGTTGGCAAGGTTTATAATAGTCATGTGTTTTCTTTCCCTTTAATATTCCAATATATGGGAAAAAACTAAACAATTATTACGCTGTCACTTTATATAGTTTATTCTTTAATCTAAGCGATAAACGTCTTTATTATTAAGTATTCATCAAGTAATTATATAGTAGCCAAAACTAGAATGAAACCCTCAATACTTAGCTTAGTTCTATCTAGCTACTATTTTTAACTTCTATTATTAAGAACAAAGATTTTTTCCTACAGGGTATTTATTGTACTTCACCCCTGAGACCACTCTTAAAGCATAATATTTTATATGTCATAGTTAAAATTACCATAAATCGTTGCAGGGTTGAAATGTGATGAAAATGCTCCAACAGCTAGGTATTTCCACTATAACTTTATTTGACCAATGTAGATTATACAGTGTGGACAGACATTATTTGTCTCTACCAAGATTGGACCGAAAAGTCAGCATACGTGTTTACAGTTTGTACGAAAACCCTACCACACCGTATAAATAAAAAACGCTCAAAGCGGAGTCACGAAGAACTGAATACGGCAAGCAAATTATAAACATGCCATCTTCTTTGATTAAGTTAATTTGGATATACTTGAAATCTCGCCATATAAATAAGTTGTAACTAGTTATAACCAAATTTAATTTTTGAATCTAGTGAAAATGATTTATTCTGATATTTAATTTAAACTAAAAAAAATAAAGACAACTATTTACAGGGAATTAAAAATATTTACAAATAATAACTACTAGTTCTTTGCCGACTAGCAGTGTGCTAGGAGACTGGCTACGTAGCCTCGTTGGATTGTAATGGCGCTGGCCTATTTATACGCCAACGTTTTGGTGGTGAGATATCTCCATCTAACCTTCGCCCCTGACCGATCCAGAGTCATTACTCCAAAAACCGCAAATATATGTCTATTTCGAAGAGATGAATATTTGCGACCCTTGGCAGATTTTTGGTGCGCTGCAGCGGTACCGGCCTCCATAGAAGTGCTTGGAATATGTGATGCCGCCAGCGTGTAGAAGCAGGTTATAAATGTTTAAGCACTTATAAAGAACTAACAAAAACTTCAGGAACACGGCGATGAAACGCACAGCGTATTGTTTATACGTTGCGTTTTTTTACCACAATACGCGAAATTATATTATTTAAAAATTTTATATATATATACAATGCGTAAGAAGCTTCGGTTCTATCGGGTTTCCATAACACATTTTTTTAATTATTTAATATTGGTATACACATAGATGATTTCAATTCAATAAACGTATCTACAAATATGGTAGTATATGGTACGGATGGACTGACGCGTGGGGTAGATCAAAACAAACTTACCCAGGCATGCGCGGGAGTACGTAGATAAGATATTGAGAGCTTGTTTTCACTGAACTCAGACGGTGACCAGCGCACACAGGATCGACGATACGATAAGTTTAGTGTAACATGAAATTTGTATGTAGGTAGATATGTGGATTAGGTCCACAACTGGGTAGATGATTGAAAATAAACACGAGAAACTGTATTCATCTGAATATGATAATGTTTTTGTCGTTTGACTGAGTTTCATATGCGTGTTATTATGTATTAGTGGAGCTGGCTTCAAGAGAAATTTAAAATCTGTTAACTTTCATCCTGTGTGTGAAACCTATTTGTAAAATAGTAACATGATTATGTAGATAAAACGTGTAGTATGTGAAAATTATAGGCGCGTGACACCCAAACCCTTATTACAAATCGCAGCCTAATTTTAGTAGTAATTTTAAAACATAAAAAATGTTTTAAACTTACTAAAATTATATAACTCGTACCAATAAAATATGTTTTGGAAAATGCTTTTGTTCTCGATCCTCACTTAAACTACTAAAGGAATGGAAGCAAACGTCATATCTGAATTATTTCTTTCATGGTATAGTTATCGTGTACCGTAACAAAGTAACAAAGTAGTCAAACGCCTAAAAGATCACCTAACTAATATTAAGTACTCCGTTCTTGCTGAAAAGACAGTGTAATCTAATATACCGTAAATAGTTCTCACTAAATTCGCGAGCAGATTTTCAGTGTTGTTTATCTTTATCGAGTTCGAAATGTCAATAAGAACAATACAAGGGATTCGTGGGTAAAAAACAAATAAGGAAGCGGTGAGGGTGATTAGTATGCTCGAAAAATTAATCAACAATAGCACCCCAGTATATTCGAAATGTAATTACGCCAATACAAGGTAAATTTCCTGAAATTAACGGTATGAAGTTAAATAAAATACTTGTGTTATGGGACCCCTATCTACGTTATTTTTTTTTTTTGATTTTGTCTGTAATACATTCATATATAATTAATAATTAGATTGGAGAAAAATAGAACAGGTACACGGATTTTTATTTGTTCTTATTAATTCACTTGATGGAAGTCGGGTAAACTATGGAAAAATTTCCAACGTATATATATAATGTGTGTGTGTATATATTTGTTCGTTATGAGGTTTATATTATATATTAGTTTTACTATATATTAGTTTTTTTAAATTATTATGTAAAGTATGTATTGGACATAAACGTAGTTATGAATATGAATTTTTGTAGAACAAATTATTTAGTTATATGATATAATTTAAATAACTTCTTATGTCTTCCAATCATTTTTCTTAAGAATATTTTCTAACTGCTAGGCAATTTCAAAGATACATTAGCTAAGGCATAATAATATAATTTCGTTGAGTAGTAGAATTGTTTACTTTTGAGCTAATCTAACATTCCAAGTTTTTTGTTTTCATTTGTATATACATCCATCCATTCCAACTGTTTATTCTAGAATGTGTGCATTTTTATTAGGATAGGATCACTAGCATCATAGACTAGTTAAATATAAAAGAACTACTGATTGCTCTACTAAAATACTTGCTCCAATATAAATAAGTTCTTGTTTGACCAGCTAGCATGTTGAATTAGCTAATCTCATTCATATTAATACAGAACAAAATACAGGTCGATGACATCTGCCAAAAAATACCGATAGTCAATGCGATCCATCGATACGCTTATCAATGCTGTTGAAGTATACATGAGAAATGTAGTAACTTTTAAGTATACTTGTGAATTTAATCAGTATATTCCAACCACATTTCACACAAAAAATATCCAGGCAATTCTTTTTCTCTTCAAAATAATGAAATTATATTTAAAATGTATTCCTTTCTATTTCATATCAATTTTAATTTTTTTTTTCAGGGTTGTGATAAGTAGTTTTGAATTTAATTGAAAAAAAATTGAATCTTTATATACATATATGATAATATTTATGTCACATATATTATCATATACATATGTATTTACTCCATGTTGGCACTCGGCTGGTGCGACAGTTCTTCAGTAGTTTAGTTTCTGGCTGACTGTGCGTAGTATGAAAATAATTATAGAAAATTCTTTTATATTAAAATCTTTTATATTACAGAAAATTTAAAAATTCAGTTTGTCTATTCAATAACTAAAAAGTAACATGTTTCCTCTTTTAAGTAAATAAGATGATTTTGAAAATAAAATAAGAACCGTTAGGTACATAGTTCATCTATAGACATAGAAGTGATGTGCTTTTGAAAATATAATTATAATAATTAACAAAGTTGAAGATGATTTATTTTTATGTATGATTTTTATTGGATTATGTTTAATTTAGTTAAATACTGATAAGATTAAATTGTTTTGCGAAAAGTGTACAAACACAAGTTTGCTGAAGTGGTTCAGATGTTTCTAGTCTAGGTTTGGAACTTGCACCAAGTAGGTATTGTTCTTTCGGGGGTGGGGAGTTTATTTACTAGTTGCTTAATCCATGTACTGCTCTCAAATGTGGATACAGCGTATTAATTGGATAATAAATACATACATTGCTAGGAATACATTACAATTATTTTGAATAAGAGGATAATCAACTCTTATTAAATAAATTAAAATTTACGTTTATCGAAGGGTATCATTATAAAATATCGAAACGAATCTAATGTGTATGGAAATCGTCGATTAGCTCTACCTGCATCTAGCTAGATGTCAAAGACGTTTTTGGTTTCGCACAGTAACGGAACGCAGACGCCTCGTACAGTAAAGAAGTATTCAAGTTTACTCCCTACTTAAAATCTTTTCAGTTTTTCCTATTCTTCTGTTCTGATGTTACTAATGAAATATAAGAGAAGATTTATTTAATTATATGCTCGTTAATTCCTTTTTCCATGGGCTATAATTAATAAAAAAAACCTTCCTAAAAATCTCAATTTGTACCTAACAGTCTGATTAATGCAATACGCACATATTTTGCTTCATTTAACTTCCTTAATAACAAAATTAAGATTAGTGTCAAGAATAGTAACTAGTTTTTAAGTTATTGTGTGTATAGTGGTGTTATTTATAGAAGTCGAGTTTCATTATTTCGTTGACATACATGTGGCAATTATAAATGGCACATGCAACATGCTGGTGCTTATATAATATCGGTACGTAATTAGTCTGTACCGACTGCCTGAGCCAGCAACCTGCATACGTTATGTAAACACCTTCACTCGAAACTCGACTCCATAAGTTAAATACTTTATGGTAGATAGTAGTTTATGATAGATGCAAATCCTTACGATCTCATCAAATTATAGTGGAAACTTTATTTTTATTAAACTTCCACGGTACAATTAAAATATAACTCTTTGAAAATATTAAGTAGGTAAATGTCGTCCCAATGTTTATGTCAAGTTTAACCAACTTAAATATGTTATTCACAAATAAATACTTGATCTCATATTCTATAGATCACTGTGTATTAATTCTTAGGTAAACCGTAATTTTAAATAAATGTAATTTATCCAGTTAAGAAAGTGGTGTCCAATAAATGCCACTAGTATAATAGATACATTTTTTAAAACATATTCGACTATTTGACTGTAACATATCCAAGGTGATAAGAAGACAGTACACAGGTACATAATTTAAAAACTATACTTTCGGTATCATTTTGCGTAGGTATTACGTATGTACTATACCCACTTCAAAATTATTGAATTTCACCTAGAATTTTAGCTCTAAGAAGAATGATAAAATAAATTCTAAAATCGTTTTAAATCAGTCCTTATCAACTGCTTATCTGCGCCGAAGAATTATAATTATATCTACCTAACAACTTGTTTAGGTTAGCATATATTTATTCTTAAGATAATAGAAATTTACATAATATGTTCCATATCATAATGACCAAAGCATTTTAGTACACACGTTTACTCTCAGGATTTATCTTACATTTACTATAGGAGGGCGTAAAGCATAGTAAAAATCTTATCTCCTCACAGAAATATCACATCTGAATTGCGGTAGTACCACGAAAATGTTACATCGGCATTCTCCGCCGGCGCTGACTACTATACTATTGAAAGTACCAACTCAATAAAAACCTTTTTTCACAACCGGTAAGGTTGAAAATATAATTAGAAATAAACTCGTATTATCTCACTCGTAATATTTATGACGCCACAATGGCGCGCTCAAATTCGGCCAATGACCGACGAGAATTTTACCCGCGCAAACACTGCTTTATAATTGGATGAAATATTTTCGCACCTTTCAAAAATATGCTTACTGCACGGGTATAAGTAAAGCTGATTCTAACTGATGTGGGATAAATTGAAAGGTAAAGATGAAATTAAACTAAAATAATGCTCAGTATTTTTGTAATTTCACCTTAATGTTGAATTGTAATTTCTATTGTCATAACTTTATTATGAGAATGGACCTATATTTGCCATTTAAGATTCATATTTGTCGACGACTTACAATTTCCAATTATTTTGTCAATTGTACTTGTGTATTGATATTACATCTCTCTTAATAAGATAGTATGTATACATTTATTGAAATTATTATATTCTATGTTTACCAGTCTTAGTATGTTAGTAATGAATAGTTAAATGTCGATTTGGTACAAAATAAAGATTACCCATATGCATAATACATATATTGTTTTAATGTACCATACTACCTATCGAAAATTCAGAATAGTGTGAGTATATTGATTGCAATAAACAACTTACAAATAATAGCCATACAAGCAATCAATGACCACAGATTACCTACTACGTATTCCAAACATAGTATTCAAGGGACGATAAATCTTACAGTAAGCTATGATGTTTTCCAGACAAACTACAAGATTGCATACAATAGGATTGATTAGCACCCTCATACGGTCCACGAAGAAAAAACGAACGTAGACACTGTAAAATTCCTAACTGAATATTATGTAGGTGATGAAGTTGCCAGCTTAGCTTTTCCTCAAATCTGACTGTCTTTCCTCAAACGTAGCAATTTGCGCCTAAAGATTTCTCTTTACATAATTTTCGCCCGATCTCCATCGGCTATCAAACCACTAGTAAAGCTTTATTCAGCAATATCTGCTACACCTGGCAGAGAGCTTTTGATCTCGATGAACTTGTTCTTCCTTTATGGTATATAGATATTTAAAGTGCCGACATTATATCGACGAGTTTGCTTAAAGTGCATGGTGCGCAATTGTTCATTATGTTGTTTCTCTTCCTATATGGGATGTAATTATTGAAATAGCGCACCAAAATCTATATGTAGAGGATGCGCGCGCGCCTATATAAACTACTGTTGGAGACTGTTAATTGTAAAATCAGACGAATTCAGTATAAACAGGTGTTATCATATTTAGTGGCAGTTTATGAAAGTTATATTGCGTCCAAACTAAAATTGTTCTTCAGTGGAAAAGCCAGAGCATGTGCATAAAAAAAGCATAAACTGGTCTATCGTATATTTATTTTCTCCACCCGATCTCTTTGATTCTTAGTCTATTGTTAACCCTGGCTTCCTTTCCTACCTTCTATGATTCTCATAGGAAACTAAGAGCTATAATACTAAGTAGGGTCAAGGCCACACAGATTTGTTTGGTCATTCCGTTTTAGAAATCTTTAATGGTGTCAATTTGTGTCTTCTCAATGAGAACTTAGTTACTCGCAGAGTTCTGCCTTTCCAAAACCCGAAAGGTATACCGAATTTTCTATCGGCAATATCTCAATGTTGCCAATGAGAAATTGGCATCCGGTGTCGTGGCTCGTCCTTACTGAGGGAAGCATTCGAAAATTAACCTTCTTAAGGGATGAATTCTCAAAAATAATTTCTTTGTACTCGCCTACGTTATACAATTTCTATGCAAATCTATACATATAATAAAATCGTAAACGAGCCGTGTCTGTACAATGAATATTTTTTCAAAAAGACCATACATATCGGTTTTAGTTATGTTACCGGAGCCAAAAATATAGTTTTTAGAAATTTTGTCTGTTTCTCTTTGCGTGTGCACGCTAATCTCAGAAACGGCTGAACCGATTTGAATGCGGTTTTCACTGTTGCATTGTGGCAAGCTTCCTGTAACATTTAGTGTTTGTTTCGTTCCAATCGGTCCACAAACACTAAAATTAATTGAAATAATGTACGATTTTCCAGAAACGCGCTTCGGTTGATTTAGCCAAAATTATTGTTGTTTGTTTTTCTTAAAACGGTGACCGCAAGTTTATATGAACACAAGGAACACATCTATACATATAATAAAATCGTAAACGAGCCGTGTCTGTACAATGAATATTTTTTTTTTGAAAAACCCATCCATAGCGGTTGTAATTATGTTACTGGAGCCAAAAATATAGTTTTTAGAAATTTTGTCTGTTTGTCGGTTTGTTTGTGCACGGTAATCTCAGAAACGGCTGAACCGATTTGAATGCGGTTTTCACTGTTGCATTGTGGCAAGCTTCCTCTAACATTTGGTGTTTGTTTAATCTATCTAGCATTAATCATTCATTCTTATTAAGATCGGATAAAATTATTGTATAATTATTATACATAAATATATATAATTTCGCTCTTACCGAATGTCCACGCGGACGGAGTCGTGGGTACAGTTTGTTATAAATAAGAATAAATTTTATGTTTCTAGATCTACCAGCGACTTAGCATTGTTGTTTGTTAGTTGATGGGTGTAGAGTTTCAATGTTGTAAAGTATTTGATAAAATTAACGCACTATTTATGATTTGGGCAGTTTTGATGGTAGCCCGAGTGAAACATCACTTGAAATTTTATATTAGTTTATTGTGATGTTTGATATTTTAGGTTGCAAAATGACCGCATTTATTCCAAGCGATAAGGCTCTAAGAGCTTTCTTCTAATATTAGTGGTAATCTTTGAAGTGACTTTAAAACTCCTAAGATAAATCAGCATTTTATTAATTTGAAAAAATTCAACGCTGTCTAGATTTGGATCCCTTTGCCAAGTAAAAGTTAAAAAATCTATGATTTGGTTCCTAACTGTGACAATGCGTCAGGCTTTAGTCATTATAACATGAAATACACGTGACATGTAATAGTTATCTGATAATGTAATTTTACAGCTATAGAAAAATAATTTTAATCATGGAAGTGCCGGTAATCGACAAAATGCTTGGAATGTTTCCCCTTAGATTTGGATCATTTCTAATATCTTTATTCAGCCTTGGAGTTGGAGGTGTCGGTTTAACGGGTATAATCCTATACGGACTTGTAGAAAACAGTATTCTTTCACATGACCTGGGTGGAGTCAAAGCAGACAATCCGTTAAAAAAGGCTGTAATTCTTATGACCGGACTGAGTTCTCTATTACTGTTTATTGCTGGAATATTGTTATTTTTGGGTGTTTCTTTTAACATGCGGGGACCCGTCGCCACTGCCGTGTGGATCTACTTCGGAATGTGTATGATTATCATTTTACTGTCTATCTCTGCTCCATTAGCATGCTTTTTTGTATCATCTACATGTCTTATAAAAAAGATATCAACTTCGATTATGGTTATGGGTTATTTGTTCATAATGCTATTTCTTTTAATATGGCTCTATTGTATGATTGTCGCATATAATTTTTTAAATACATTTGGATGATCGCGATTGCTCTTTTTTAAAGAAAATTAGAGTCTCGATTATTACGGCGCAAGTCTAGGTAATTTGATATAGGTAAGTATTAAAACTTGGCTAAAACTAAAATTAAGTACAGTAATGGGTACAAAATGATACTGATAATTAAAAAAATAATGTACTCTTGTTACAACTTCCAATTCCTGCAACCGATAAAACTATTATAAATAAGAAGACTCCTTGATATATAACAAGATTTGCTGCAGGAGTTTAGATTTTTTAATTTAATTTATATAATTTAGTTAAATTTAGATCTCATTAGATCAGTTACGTTACCTAAATGTTACAGTTACCCCCGCTAAAAGAGACAGAATCTTTTGTTTGGCATACTGCCCCTATGGCTTCTCTTATTTTAATACTCTAATGGCCTTATTCATAAAAATAGTTACACGTAGTTTAAGCTAATCTGTATTTTGTCCCTTTCAGTCTTAATAAATTTGTAATGATATAGAAAGAGACAAACCACGTGTTAGCTTATAACAGGAATAAAAGATTTTATGAAGAAGGCGGTAAGAATACTGGGTAATTTACTTAAAGTTTAATTTTAGTGTTTTATATTAATTTTTTGTCAAGTATGATATGTAAATTTAATGTTGGTTTGTGAGTAATTTGTTAATATTCGTGAACAGTATTGAAACATTGGATTAAATTTGTGACTAGCATTGCAAAGTGACTGTATTTTTTTTTCAAGTTCTGCGGTAACTTTCGCCTTGTTAATGTGGTATTCAACGGATTGGCAGCCAAAACTCCCAATAAGTAATAATGAGATAGACCAGTATTTTATTAACTTGTGAAAGTATTTAAATAACAATAAACATCAGACAAGTATTAATTGCACCGGCGTCACGAGAGTTACAAGACATGGTAAATGTAGTGAATGAGGCATATAAGAAGTAAATAATGAAAATTAATGTCAGTAAAACGAAAGTATGGGTGACCGAAAGAGAGGAAAATGTTATAACGTGTAACATTGTGTAGATGATGCTAGAGTAGATCAAGTAAATGAGTTTGTGTATCTGGGAACTATGATTTCAAGAAATGGAAAGTGTGATAGTGATATTGAAAGGAAAGTGGCTGTGGATAATAAAGTGAATGGTGCCCTGCATTCCATGGTGTGTAGTCAGTCAGTCTCAGATAAGGCTGGTTTGGTTTTTCACAGTGGTGAATTACTTACACTTATGTACGCTAATGAATCGTGGATATGGCAAAAGAAGAAAGAAAGTCGCGTGAATGCGGTGGAAATGCGTTTCCTGCGGAGTATCTTTGGAGTGTGTGAGAGTATACCCTGAGCGATCGATTGAGAAATAGCGTAATAAGGGATCGGTGTACGTTGAAGTATAATGTGGTGACAAGGATCGAGAAAGGAATGCTCCAATGGTTTGGTCATTTAGAAAGAATGAGTGAGATTCGATTGACGAAACGAATATACCGGGTAAATGCGAGCGGAAGTGTCGAAAGAGGACGCTCAGGAGAAATTTACCTTGATCAAATCAACAACTTGTTTCAAAAAGGTCAAGTCCGGAGCACCCTTAATCGACGACTGTATGAAAAGATATATGGATGTGAATGAGGCGAGAGAGGTGTGTTAGGATCGTAGTATGTGATAGATTGTGGTCTCTTCCTACCTTTTTGGGATATCGGTGTGAGTGTATGTATGTATGTGCAGACAACGCTGTATGGACTTGAATCTCTTTGTCTTCTCCTTAAAAAGGGAAAGGTTTTATATTAGTTTATCGTGATGTTTAATATATAAATTTGGTATTATTGTGTATTAATGGTCAGTAATTGTGAACAATATTGAAACATTGGTATAAAATTTTGACTAACATAGCAAAGTGACCGTATCTTTACATAGATACACCAGCATTTATTAACTTATGAAAATAATATAACTGGAACAAAAAAGGCTGTATAGGCTTATATTCCTTTGCCTTCCCTTTAAAAAGGAAATCATAGGGGTCTGTGTATATAGGCCACATGATACGTTAGTATCTCTATTTGGTCTGTGGCCACATGACATGAGCGTATGGCATGTGGAGTTGTGATAAAGTCTGTCGCTATAATTTAGCTTATCCCGTGACTTCTTGATATTACAAAAATGGTTGTAATTAAATGGAAGTTACAGTGGAGAGGATTTTTCCAGGGCATAAAGTGAGTTTAACTACATAGTTCTAAAGTCAAACTAAAGATTTTATATTTTTGTAATGTTTATATTTTTTTTATTATTTTAGAAACAAATTGCTGTGGAAAATATCCCAAGCGTCATTAATAATTCGTTCTCTTACTTACAATGAACACATGAGTCAAAGTTATGCTATTGATTTTTTAATGGAACCAATATTTTGGTTTGTAGATGATTTTGCATCATATTTAGGGAAGGTGAGTAATAAAATTTATTTCTGCCCCAATGATATATTGAACTCATTTTATTTTTAAGATTAATACATTTGACTTACATATTTTATTGAATATTAATAAATAAATCGGTCCTGAATTGACTAATTTGTCTTGTTTTCAACCCTATGAGATCTTTACTGCTGTTGTTGTTCTTAATCATAATTGTCTATTGCATCCAGTTCCTTAAGTGCAGCCGTTTTAGTTATTTTCTACCTGCAATAAATTGACTAAAGAAAGTAACTTCTACTCCAAGCTTATATAAGCTGGCCCATTGATAGATGTTACTGTATGATGTGGTGTAGAGTCGATCCAAAATAGTTATCGTAAAACATGACAGAAGTCAGAGTCAACAATGTGTTCAGTAACTTAGTAACCTATGAATGCTTTCAATACACTGAATACAAATGTGTTGAACATGGAAAGAATGATTAGATTTAATCTACAGTTAAATCTTAGAAAATTGCAATTTAAAGTTCTAAACATCATCTTTAATCAATGTTATTCAAGAATAGATAATATAATCTGCCTTTATTCTCAGTGTTTGATGAATATGAGAAGCCTTTGATTCAATGGAAACTTGGGTATTGATTCAGTCTATTCAGTGGTAATATTAATTATTGGTATGTTGAAACATTGAAGAGTTTGTATAAAAAGGCCACTATGTCTGTTCATATACAGGACTAGAGCATAAAACTAAACTGAATGCAGTGTGGCATAAAACAGGAGAAATATCTTTCTGAAATTGTTTGTAGCTATGCTAGAAGATATCTTTAATCCAGAAGGGATTAGAATGAATTAGGCATCAATATTAATGGGACTTCATTGCTCATCTTTGATACTGATGATAGTGTTCATAGCAGAATCTCTGGGATACCTAAGTATAATGGTCCACAACTTCAGTAAAGCTTTTTAACAGGTGAGCTTAAAAATGAACATGGAGAAGACCAAAGTTATGGTCAATACTTATGTCCTGCTCTACCTAATAGTCCTAGAGGATTCTATTTTCAAAGTTGTGATAGAATATGTATACCCAGGTCTCTATGTCAGGTAATTCTACAGATATAATTCAGAATAAATTTTAATTGATAGAGGACCCACAGTTATAGTAAATTTTAAAACTCCCATTTGGGGCAATTCAACCAGTTTTGAAAAAAGAAATTTAAAATTCTTAAAATCACAGCGTAATGGAAGCCACCATATTTATTTTAGTACTTACAATTCTATTGTAGTGGTGGTTGTTAAAATCCTCGTTAAGGACAAAATAATACAATAAATTGTTAAAAATAGGTGTGATGACATGCAAAGCGAGGAGGAGCATGTTAGGTCGTTATAAAAAACCACTAAATAAATAAACAAGTGTCGATTGCCCCAAATAGGGCTTTTAAAATATACTATAACCATGGGTCCTCTATCAATTAAAATTTATTTCAAGTCAATAAGCCTAAGTGTCACTAATCTGGAGAATTACCCTATGTCCATTTAGATAAATCTAAATTCATAAAGGAGAACAATTGCCAAATCCAACTCATCTAGCCAGTGTTTGGGAAACTGTGACATATTTTTGTCAAAAATACTAATCTATTAATTGCAATTGCTTGATTGCTAATGATAACCTATAGATCTGAGACAAAGCCACTGACCATGGGCCTCATAAGAAGGCTCAAGGTCACCCAGCTAACAATGGAAAGAGACAGCTCAGAATTTCCCTGCAAAATAAAATCTGCAATTTCAAAACTGTGGAAGAACCAGAGTCAGATGTGGCATAAAAGATTATTCGGCTGAAGTGGCAGGGAGCACTGCACAATCCTTACAGAACCAATGGATTTCAGGGTTCTAAAGTGTAGTATGGGTTGACCACCCACTGGATGGAATTAGGACCTAATTAAGGTTGCAGCCAGCTCATTGCTGCTCGATGTGGCAATTATTAGAGGAGACCCATGTCCAACAATGGATATCTTTTGGCTGATATTAAAATGATGATTCAAGAACATTCTAAAGTGTAAAATAAATTATATAATCTTACTGAAACTATATTATGGCACATAAATATTCTGTTTTATATTAGAACATCATAATAAACTTCAAAAAATGATATGCCTTCTGCTAATACTCTTTATCTGACAATATTAATGAAAGAATGATGGAAAAATAAACCAACATCAATCTATTTAGACTATTGAATTACTTAATCAAATGGTATGTTAATATATTTTATGCATCTCCACTGCAAAATTGCTTAAGGCATTGGAGATCAATAAAGCTTTACTATTAGATCATTGATGACCAATATGATCTAAATTGACCCCAGAAACGATAATGAGTTCACTACAGTTAGATTTAAATCCTTCGTACTTACTTGTAAAAAAAAACAATATTTGCTAAGCAGGGGGTCTCTATAATATATATGTAAGTTTTTTGCTGTATTCATTTTTGTAGTATATGTATGTAGAACATAAACAATTGTTTAGTGAAAATATCATAGTCAACAAATGACCGATTCTTCTTCTCACATGGTCTTCAAATACAAAATATCTTCATAACTGTACAAGTACACGTATATTGTGTGAGAGGCCTATGTCAAGGTACAGGTACTGCAGGCAGTATATATGTCTTGAAATAAATGATAAGTGTTAAGATTACCTGGGGGATATTTTAACATGCTTAAATCTGTACAAGTTTAGAAGAAAGTAACTGGCGCAAGATAAAAATTAGTGGCACCTAATACTTGATACATATGTCTTCATGAACTAATGAAGCTTGTTCATAATCTGCAGCAACCTACTTGCATAATACCTACAAATGTATTTTAGAAAAATATAATAAACATGTTTATGTAAAATAAATTGTATATATTTATTTTAGGTATTTGTGTTTTGTGTAACCATTTTAACAACGGCTGTAGTATTGATTGCATATTGGATTGGATTGCCTTACTGGTGGCAAAGATGTCCATATACTGCCACATTCCTTGTTATTTTTGGCAATTGGCTATTACTTAATATTGTATTTCACTACTATATGGGTGTGGTGACTTCACCAGGTTATCCACCTCATGTAAGTATTACTAAATGAACCTTAATTTGTATAGTTGTTATTAATTGCTACATTTCTTTTGATTTATGCGCCTAAACCAGCATGAATATAGCATTCTATATTTGACATGAAAATGACCTGTCGTTATAAATTTAATGACATAGTATATTTTATTTTCTACATGATTTTTTGGCAATACAGAATACATTTTTACCAGGGTGCAATGTTATCTGAAGCAGCTAGTATATGCAAGAAATGTATATCTCCAAAGCCACCTCGCACTCATCACTGTTCAGTATGTGACAGATGCATCCTCGGCATGGATCACCACTGCCCATGGCTCAACAATTGTGTGGGGTATTTCAATGCGAGATACTTCTACCTCTACATGGTATACATGGTGGCTGGGGTGGCATTTGTCATCATTGCAGGCATTGACATTGGTTATCAAGTTCTCTGGTTGAATGATACAGGTGAATTTTGTTCTTTTGATATTGTGTTTAGTAAAACATAAAAAGTATTTTAATGACATAAAATATTATGACATTTGCACGTGCTCATTGGAAAACATAATCAAAGCCAGAGGAATGTTAACGATCGGATGAAATGGAAAATTTAACTTTAGGGGGCACCAAACTCTGGATTTAAAGCGCCAGGTAGATGAATTAGTGCTAAAGCTGATCAATAACTTCTGATATAGCACAACTATTTTTGACAACTGCTATTGTGTAATGAACCCCGTGTCAACATTGAAAACCATAAAATAGATGAATTAGTGCTAGATCTGTTAAGGCTGACCAATAACTTCTGATATAGCACACGACGGCCTTTGACAACTGCTATTGTTTAATGAACCCCATGTCAACATTGAAAACCATAAAATAGATGGATTACTTCTTTGGCACGCTCTTAACGTAAATGTGTTGATGTATTTTAACATATGCTGTGAAATAAGTAACGAATATGGTGAACAATTTTATCACAACGGAAAAATTTAACATGGAATGCCCATTGGCCATGGCCATGGACTACTGTTGGTATTTGAGTAGAGATACCCCTGACATATTTCCAAAAAACAAGCTAAAAGATTGATTATAAAAGTTTATCATGATTAGCATTATTTCTTTATTTTCAATTTAATGTAAAAACTTACAAAAACTAAATAAAATATATTATTTAAATAAAATAGTTTTTTGAGATTTTAATTAAAGCCGTAGCCATATTCAGTATAAATATAAAAATATAAATTTATATTTTTGTATTCAGTGTTTCTTTGAAAAAAGAATGAATTTTAGAGACTAGTATCATTCAAGAACGTATAAAAGAGGACAAACATTCTTAGCTCCATCAATTGTGACTAGATTTTCTAAAATAGATTTTTAAAACTTATTAAAGTTCTCGTGGGTATCAAATACAAACCTAATTGTTATTTTACGTTTTAGGTGGCGACATCTTAAACAATGATCCAGATTTAATAGGACATCCAGTCAGACTGAATCAAAGTGGCGTGTTAGTGCCGGTGAAAGTTATAGTTGAATACGATTCTCTAAACTATCCTCGGGAACATGATCTTCCCGTGCCGCCTATAACTGAAACACAGCAGATCGCAGCAAATCCATTGAAAAGGAAAGCAGTCATATTTATGGCTATCACATGTGTTTCTGTACTTCTTGCACTCGGCACGTTAACAATTATGCATGGAAGGAATATAAGCAGAGGTGAGACGAGTGTAGAATCACACATCAATGTAAAATTACGAATAATGATGAAGAACTCGTTTAGAAATCCGTACAACTTTGGCAGAAGAAAAAACTGGCGATTATTCCTTGGACTTACGCAAGGCAGGACATTTGTGCGTCATGTTTTGTGGCCTTCTAGTCATAAACCAACCGGCAACGGTTTGACTTGGTACACTGTACACCAAGGACTTGAAGATTGGCCATAATCAATTGTATCTATTTATTATGTACAATTTGTGATATATTGTAACGTTAATCACGTAGGAGAATTGAGTAAATCTTTGGGATTAGAATTTAATATTACTTTTTTGTATGGAATGAAGTGTGGCGCCGGTTTATTAATAAATTCCATCTCTATACCTACCTTTATTTACATCTTTATGTTAATTATCGACTAAAATGTAATGTATCTGTGGTTTCGAGTAAACCAGAACAGTCTGTTTGTTAAAACAAATTATCTATAATATGAGTTTAAATCGTCCAAATTTAAATGAAAATAATACGTATTATACTCTATTCGTATTTGAGATATGTTTAGGTGGGTTGAGTTACACATTGACGCGTATAAGGATCAGGATACAGGGAATTCGGAAACGATGACTGTTTGTTCGGACATACCTATTGTTATTGTTAGAGATCAGCGTAGTCACTAGTCGGCAATTATGTTGATCGCTGACTTTGTAATAGGTAGGTACTTACCGCAGCTGGTAACTCATTCTAACATCTAGCTTAGTGCCAGATTTATACTGTTAAGTGCGGCTCGTGTGAGTTGTACGAGGTAGCTGCTTAATACTCTCGTAGGTTCCACCCTCTTCTATATACCGATAATGAAGAAGGTAGAACCATTGGAATAAACACCAATAAATAACTACCTAAAGTGATGGCATATTCACATGAACCTTGTTACATGTGCATAAGGTCGAAACTCCCGTAAGTCGGATTAAGAGCACACATCGGCACATTGCGTAACTATTATGTAAAGTAAATAGTGTGATTATTATACTAGACATACGAAGTATGCTGAAATATATACAGGCGGGAGTATAAATAGTTGTGAACTCACGCAAACAGTCGGTTTCTAACAGCGGTACACCGATAAACATTCTGAAGTGATACGATGTGGAGAAACGTTTCAAAAATTAAAATTACAAAGACTTCAGGTCATTGAAAAATACTTTGTGATTTGGAGCAACTGTTGTTGACGTACGTGGAGTGTTGTTTCCATTAAATAAATCGTAGTAAACAATAATTTTGTAACAATAAATACTTTTATTCTCTATGGGCAAATTAATCTTCCGCCCCTACTTTCTGATATGTATGAATGCTCCAGTCATTAAAATATAAGAGATAGGTGAGATGAACTGTGCAAGTGAATTATCTTGGTCGATAACTTTACTAATATTTTTGGTGTCGCTATTATTCGCCTCCCTCTGAATATTGTCACCCTAGTCGACGATGTCGCGAGCTAGGAGATGATGTCAGATGTCAGTTAGACCCCGACCAGGTCGGGGGAAATCTACGGTACTGATAAAGCATGTATGAACCCATAACTGTTTTCGTATTATAAAATTGAATGAGTGCATTCAAAAATGCCTTCTGTTGTAATCGTAATACCAAAAATATATATTTTTAAATAATATAATATTTTGAACTTTTTCACTCACATAAATCTAGCCTCAACTTGAATTGTATCTTGGGCTATGTACGATACAATATAATATATAATACTAAATGTATTTATATATGATAGATAATAAATAAATCCCAAATATAATAAATGAGTCCCAAATATAATAAATGAATTATTACATACAGTCATATAAAAATATATAAATATAATACATACATAGATCCACGATTCGGTTGCAAATATTCGAACCCAGGTCTAATGAGACCTAGATTCGAATATTTGCAACCGAGCCAATGGGCTGAGAAAGTAGGATTGCATTGAGTACAATTAGTTGTCAATTAAAGTAAATTTTAGTATTTTTGAATTATATTTCAGAATTGGATAAAGATTATCATAATCATGTGAATAATTAAAAAAGAAACAATTTTTGAAAAAGATCCGCAAGATGCTTAGTAAGAAATAATCGGGAGCCCTATGTTCATAGTGAATTCTACAATTAGCTAATGATAAATTGAGAATTAATTTATTAAATCCACATTGTTATTTAAGTATAATAAAACCGAAAGTCGATTATCTCTTGTCTGGTTACCTTTTCACGGCTCCAACAGTGAAACTGATTGTTTTGAAATTGGTTACGAACATAGATATAAACAATGACTACCAAGGACAGACAGACATGAATCACAATTACAAATTTATTGCTTAGCTGCGGGTTTCAATAAGTAACCGAATGAATATTACTAAACAAATATTTGTATTTTTAAAACTATTAACACTGCACGCGGGCACGGTTTTCCAAATATTTGAACGTGCAGCGGGCAAATCTAGGTTTTTCGCGTGCTAGTTCAATTTGATAATAAAAGATTGACTAATTAATTACATATAATTTTATTCGTGATTTTCGTAAAAATAAAAAATGTCCATTTTACTGATAATTAGTATTTAATTACTGAATGGTAACGTGCAACGTGGTAAATAAAACTAGACAGAACGGGTAAAATTTAAAAATAGGATAAATTAAAGCGCAAGTTCGTTCAAAGTCACCAAATGCAAGTTATTGCGCAACGGTGATTACAGTCTCCCACTTTCAACGTTCGTTCTTTATCGGACTGTGATCACAGTCTTCCGTATGCAATGTGTTAATATAGTATTTACTTATCTATAAGAAAATAAACAAATGATCTCATCGAATATTGTTTTATTTTAATAATAATTGCTAATAATTATTTAAAACTACGTATTGCACATCGACAATGAAACTTATAATAAAATACATTATCACAATAGATGACCGATGGAGCTGACCGAGTCCTGGAGTGGAGACCACGTATCGGGAAACTGTTGGAAATTCGGAAGAACTGGCGTCAGGGTACCGAGGTGTAAACTTTGGGAAATACTGAATGAACATAGGTACATAGTGGTTGAATGAATATAGGTACATAATAACATTGTGTTTGTGCGCCTCGAGTTAAGATTCCCTCGAGGGCCAAAATGTATAACAGATAAATGAAGATATTGAAAATTCTCTGATCCGGTATCAAGTAATGTTTCAACCGACAAATTTACTTATATGCTTCTCAAAGTAAGGTTTAATTAAAATGAGAATAATTTTCCAAAATTGTCTCGGTGAATTTTCAGTCACATGAATTTTCAAACTTACAACTACTACCTACGAACTATTCCATATCGATGGTCCAGTGTTCAGACCAGATCGGTGGTCCCAACTGATTAGTACCAGCTGAACGATATATTACTATCAACTTTACAAATAAGTCGATTGCTGGTAGCGCTCAGTTGTGTCGACCTTACGAGCACTAGTTTACAGTTTAATTTACGAGTATGACTGCTGTATGCCCGGCATCGGCACAACTCATCACTAGGACGAATAATTACGTACTGCCATTCCTGATACCCTAATAATGACCACTTAAAACCGCAAAACGTGCTCAGTGGTGAGAAATTGTTGTCATATACGCCGAAAATCAGAGTCAACTAATTTATACTTAGTGTATTCACATAATCGTGGCGCAACGGACAATGGTGTCAGAACGTAACATTCGTAACTAGTTATTGCGTTATTATTAACCGCGTTATGTTATATATGACCCAAAATATAACTGCTGATTTTCGCATACAAAGATCTACAAAAATAAATTATATATCTATTATTTTATATTCTAATAGTGTTCCTTTTTTAGACATTGACTAGAGCCCCACTGGTAACGAGCCTTGCAAAAGTTGCGTGTTAGAAGCATCATTACACTAAAATAATGCATTTATTTGTATCAAGTGTATAAGTACGTTACAGGCATTATAACCAATGGCATCCTTGCAATATTATTACTTTATTGCAATAAGATATTTCAGACTTTTCTAAGGCGGTTTTATTAGGTAAATATTAACAAGAAATATGCGATTCGCGCGGCATCCATGTAAAAACGCGTAGATTCACTGTTTAAATCCCAATAAAATTTATAAAAAGCCTGGTTAAAATCATGACAAGAAAGATATTATTACAGCACTAACTAGACGCAATTTTAAGTAGTTACTCTGTAGTTAGACACTCCTAGAGAAATCTGGAATATGATAGTGTTTGGTCTCGCTCCTTACCTATTTACGTCGCTAAGAATATATCATATACTACCTACATCAGAATGTATTAATGCTCTAGCTGGGCTAGTTTCACTACTAAATACATTCTGCATGAAAGTAGGTCTACGAGATTTTTACCTATCGTGGATAAGTAACTCATTAAAACTTGTATTAGGATTATAGGAGATTGTACTCAGATAAATCATTTGAGTTTGTTTAGTTATGGTTATACTGGAGATTATCTGAGCTAAGAGCAAGAGAAGTCAGCACACTTCGGCGTTGAGGATTCACACCGAGGTTCTCCCAGTTGATCCACGATAATCTTGCAGTTAAATCTGTGGAATAAGGGATACATTTGAAATTCAACATACCTTACAATTATCTTCGCGTACCTGTTCAGATTATGGAATTACCAAAGAACTCTATCGTCGGCGTTATAGAGCATTACTAATAGATACTATACGGATTGAAATGGGCCTAAAAGCCTAAAATGCACTGTCAATTGTCTCGATTAGTGAGAAATCTAACGAAAAGTAACGTATGTTAAGTAGTATATGTATATATAGTATATGTATAGTCTGGACCGTGCCATTAAAAAGATATCAACTGCGTGCACTTGGTTTCCTCGCAACTGTGCCTTCGGGATTGCTGACGTAATCGCCGGGGACCTGACTTAAGCTGTTGTAGGAGAGTGCCTAAAATTCTCCTTTCCCCTCTTAAGAAATGCAAAAAGGAGCAAGGCACTGAGGGGCATCGGGCAGGTCTACAGTCCGCAGCCCCGCAGTGCGCCACCGTTTCATGCCTCCACGCACGTCTCAAGTTTGTGATGCAAAGAAGTGCTCTATACTCTTGGTCAGCGCAGGCAAGTTAATAGTGAACTCGCGTTTGCTACTGAATTAAAATTTACAGAAGAACTCTTAAGTTTATCGGTAAGATGCCAACAAAAAGAGCAGGCTAATCATTGCAAAGTCGAGTGCGATTAATAATATATGTTTTATGTTTAATTTATTCCAAATGTACATAAAATCATTCGACTTTATTTCGCTTGAATTGCGGTTAGTGAACGGACTAGTTTATTACTATTTAATAATGATTATTAGAATAAATTATGTTCATTGGTAGTGTAGTAGTTATAGACGCGACTTACGAACGAAAGGTCGCGGGTTCAATCCGGTTCCGTACCAATGAGTTAGTTCTAATTCATGTACGGTCTACATTGTAGACTCCAATGTACTCAACGGAGAAGGAAGCTTCGTGAGAAAATCTGCATGCCCGCCCCAATCAGTCCACTAATTCGTACTAGACCAGCGTGGTAGACTATGGCCTAATCCCTTTTCTGATCAAGGAGGTCCGTACCCATTTAGTGGAGACAAATATGGACTGGGGATGATGATGATTCGAATAAAAGAAATAGTATAAGACACAGGAGGGTCATGACAGAAGGGATTACTCGTTTGATACTGGAAAGTTTTACACTTTACAATTACACACCGTATACAATTTACATAGAAATTTGCAAAATGAACAATTCTAAAATTGAACAATTTTTAAATATTTATTTTTCGGAGATAATCTGGTGGATATTAGTATGCAACAATAGAGCTCAGTCGATATGACCTTCGTGTCCTGATTTATTATGACTATTAAAAAAGGTTTAAAGCCGCAATAATATTTTGAGCTTTTAGTTACAGTTTTTAATTGGTTTGCTGAATTTAAAAGAGAACAGGGAAGCTTTATTAAGGTGGAGAAGACAGATCGGCTGGTTACTCAAAAAAATGTTCTAGTTGTCGGAAAAATTATTCGTGAAAACTGACGAATTACGTAAGTAGAGTACCAGGTCTACAATGATGTTAAACCAATGATCAGCAGCATTGAAAACTATTATTTACGGACAAGTATCTCTCAATAAGCGTCCTTCGAGATGCGTCCCGCACAAACTTACGATAAGCAGGAAAAAAGTCGTGTGAATTGGTGCAAATTTATGATCGATAAATTCTAAGCTGGAGAGAAAGAGGATTGAAAAGTATACACGTGTCTATGGTGAATACTTTGAAAATACCGATATCTGTGATAAAGAATAAATTTTGTAAGTTATGAGAATCTAATTTCCAAATATCGATCAAAATCGATATTCAATGGGTGTTGGTAATTAGATCAGCTGCGTATTGTCTTGACTCAATATGCTGGCCACAAGCCATTTGTAGAATGTCTATATGTAGACACTTGTGACTGTGCTAACAGCTAGTATCTCAATTATCTCGGTTCAAGTATCGTACCTAACGTAAGTAGGTATTTACATTTCTACATACTCACCGCTGGTATTCCAATGCGCACGGTCGGCTTTGATTTCTCCTCGAAGACATTTTTCAACATAAGTTAGCGGATCATATTCTGCATCCAACACCTGAATTTATAAGTATTATACATTTATAGATTGCTGTTTTGCTGAAGGAAGTGGAAAGACTGGAATAGTCTTCTTGCTTCAGTATTTCCGTCCGATTATAATGTAGGTGTCTTTAAGGCAAGTGTGAATAAGTTTTTATTAAACTTGTACTTTATACCACACTAGGTTACATCGCCACTTACCATCAGGTCGGATTATAGTCAAGGACTAGCTTAAATATGATAAAAAAACTCCATGTCTATGTATGTTTGTATGGAAGTGAATGTAAATTTTTATTTCGGTTCGCTGATTATATCATGACCATAAAACATTAGAGCAGGCCTACCTTAGTTTATAAAATCGCAAAAATATAATTTACTTTTTAGAAGTTTTGTTTGTATTCATTTTTATATAAAATATTAGATGTCAAGATCTATTTCGGCTTTAAAAAAATTATTGTCAGCAAAGATATGTCAAGTTTAATATTTCTAGGACTTTTTTAATAGTAATAATAATAATAATCAATATAAATATAACTAAACAATAATCGTCATAAGTACCCCTCTCGCCAGCAGGTGGTAATCAACATATGTATGTACATATATTCGTGTTATTAAGTCTCGTGCTCTGGCAGCACATTTTTTTATTATAAAAGCTGGCTTGACGTTAGGATTATTTTGCGCAGTATTTATGCTATGCGCAATTTTAATTAATTTTGTTTGGGGAGACTTTACCTCTCGGAGTAATGCGATGTAGGCGATGGCCAGCCGCAGCGTGTCGATCTTGCTCAGTCTCTTCTCATACGGGAACGTCGGTACGTGTACACGCAGTTCGTCGAACGCCGAGTTTATACTGCTAAAGTCACAATGCCATACACCGGTTTTAGGTTCGAATTCACTTTAGTCTTATATTATATTATAGGAATAAAAGTTTTCAAAAGCAAACAAAAGTTGAAAATAAAATCAATCATAGAGATTATTAAGAAAATAAATTTTTGCTAGTACCCTGGAGTTGTATATAATTAGTTGTAATTAAAGCAAATTCGTGTGACGCAAGGTTTCATTACATAATATGCACGATTACGAACGTATTAAACATTGCTTTATCTGTATGCTCTCTCAACTGATCTTGAACGGACACTAATTTTATAAAGAAAATTTAAACGCAAAATTATAATGCGGTGTAATGTACATCTAATATTTAAAAAAGACAAATGTGCCAACAAACATCTCGCAACAAATAAACAAGATACCCATTGGGGCCGGACCTCAGCATCCGTCTGCGCTCGCGCACGTTTGCGGCTGCGCGCTGTACGCGGTACGGGGAGCCCCCGCACTGGTACTCGCTCTCCGCCGAACTCTCCAGTAGGATATCTGTGTTTAACCACCTATTAATCACTGATATTTTGACGATCCAATGTGAACTATATTCACTAAATAATTTATATTAAATTTCTAAGATCATTTTTGGTTGGAATAGCAAAGTAGATTGTCATTTAAGATCGAAAAGGTAGGGCGACGCTTCTACAGTCATTATGTATGTACGAGTACGCACACAAACTATAATACATAAATACATATTCACAGGAACATTTGGAGCTCAATTCGAATACTTATCATTACCTAAATATTGTATTTTTAGCGATATAGGATTATGTATCCACTAACTAAAAAGATTACAAAATTTTTGAAAACTCTAAACTATAATAAAACTAAACTTTTGCTACGACCTAGGTTATTTAAGTACTTTTCCCCAATATGTGTTCCTTTGATACAGCTTGAACTTTCGGCAAATATATTACAAAACTTCTTGCTTACAGTATAATGTTTGCACATTCCACTCTGAACATTTATTTTTCTTTGTTATGAAACGCATTTTTTGTTCTTTGTATTGAATTTATATTACCTATTATATGATTGTTAAATAACGTAAATCTCGAGTTAATAGTGACTCGGTCTTTTGTAGAATCTGCGTGCAGTCGCATTTAACATGTAGAGGTCTGTTTGATAATTAAATATACATTTAATGTGAAACCAATCAATGATTTTATGACTGTAGGAATACCACAAGGACAATTCCTGGTTGGTATAGGACTATTATAGAAAAGCTAGAAAGAAGGTTCTGAATGCTCAGCATTATAAGACTATAGCGCCCGCCCAGGAAAAGAATGAAAATATTAGTCAAATGGGTCGACAGAGCCTTGCTACTTTAACATAGTGGGATCCGAAAACTGTCGCATACAAAGTATTTAATAGGGTACTTACTTATACTTGTCACAGAATTGAAGAACGGCGACAGCCCAAGGTCACTAGTGTATTAGTTTATCTGCATAACATGCAGCAGGAATTGAAAAACTGACAGCGTATTTTTGATGCCAAAGATAAATGCTATGCGTCAGGCAATGAAAAACATACTTGGGTAAACACACATAAAGTAGAACAAGAAAAAGATGCAGGAAAAATGGAAGCAGAAATAGTAAAATACAATGCAGACGAAAGCATGAATGATAATTTCATACTGGAACAGGAGATGGAGTTAAAGCGTGAGAAAGAAAATTTCATGAAAGTAAAACAAAATGGATCCGAAAAATATTATAATAAGTTATTGAAAAAAGAAATGGCATTTTAAGAAAGTGGGGGAATAAGAGGTGAAAATCTAAGTTTAGTTTATGATTATTTATTAACTCTCAAGCCAAACAGCGTAGAAGCAGAGAGAGCTTTTTCTGCAGCCGGATATATATGAAGTTCATTAAGAAGTAGGTTGGGCGACAATACCATCAACAACGTTTGTTTCTTGAGATCCTATTTTCAAAATAGTGTAATAAAATAATTTTATTTCATTGTTTACATGACTAAGCAACAAGCCAAGTTTTAAATTTTATTGTTTTTTAGTTTTTTTTTGTTTGTAACAAGAGTTTATTGGAGATTCTATAAGCGGGTTGATTTATGCAATTTTGTTTCGCAAAACAGTAAGATTGCAAAATTGATACTGTTTAATTAGAAAAATAAGTAAATGCAAAATTTCTAAAGATATCTAGGATATGAATGATTATTGTGTGATTATTGGCTAATGATTAATGACTATAATATGTGATGATTAATACTATATATGATACTTAGCTATTAGCTATAACTTTAGTTAATACCAAAAACTACTTATAACCACAAAAATATTATAAAAGATTCTGGAGTTTTTTTTTCATTTCCTTGAAAAATCGACTAATGCTGGATCCGCACTGGATCCAGCTGGATTTGCTCTGATCCAGCAAAAATCAAGCTGGATTGAAAATAAATTGCAATCACTAATCATAATTATCATATATCTTCAGCAGTGTTACAGACACAATTTTATTGATAAAGAGAAAGAATACAACTATACACAACTTAACTACATACAACAAAAAAAAGTTAAGTAGATTGTAAATTGCAAAAAGTAAACTTCTTCCAATATCAGCACTGCCATTTTGTATTGCACCTTGTGCCTGGTACGAGCCAGCCCCATTGTTTTTCAGTTGTATCAATGAGCGGCTAGCTATTTGGTCAGATTCCGAAATATGCGACGGAGTTCGTGTATATTTCGATGGCAATATGCGATGTGCACCAGGATTCAAACTCTTAACCACTTACATCTAAAACCTCTGTCGAAATTGCTATATTTGCACCGTTTGAAATTTTTTCAGAAAATATTGATGCTTGTAGATTTTGGTTCTTTCGCTACCGTATCTTCCAAGGTACTATGCTTGTGTAAGCTTTATGCGTCCGGTCTCTCTCATTGTAAAATAATAGCCCTACTACTTAGTTCTAAAACCCCTGATGTACTAGTAGGGAGGTAGTTCTTGAAGTGCTGGAGTAGCTACAGTACCGAAGAATACGTCCCGTACTCTACTGACAT
The DNA here is from genome assembly GCA_017165845.1 of Thaumetopoea pityocampa. NCBI lineage: Eukaryota > Metazoa > Arthropoda > Insecta > Lepidoptera > Notodontidae > Thaumetopoea > Thaumetopoea pityocampa. The sequence goes on along the minus strand of WUAW01038614.1, from coordinate 41,455 downwards.
GACAGTCCGTGTTAACTAAACAGAACTACAATATTACAATAATACAATCTACCAAGGCTAATATTGTAAC
>WUAW01038614.1:9942-35007 GCA_017165845.1 Thaumetopoea pityocampa | reverse complement strand
ATATATATATATATATATATATATATATATATATATATATATATATATATATATATATATAATTTTTGTGGCCTAAATGTTTAGTGACTGCTGTGATTTCAGTATCAAAAAAAATTCGTCCGAAACTTTGGAATTGCTTGCGGCCTTCCGAATGTTTGTAACTGACGTTTGTGTATTTTGGACGTGGTGTTTTAAATTCAACGATGAAAGAAAAAACAATGAGTAACGGAGCAACTGATGAACAAAGTTTACTACATTTTTAATGTGTGATTGATTTAATATGTCGAAAATTCTAAACAATTAAATAAATAGAGATTATAATTTTCTTACTTTAAATGGTATATATCAACATTTAACATATATAATATTTATCAACATTTATTTCCTGTAGTGCATATCTCGAATACAGTAAAAAACATTATATTTAACAAAAAATTGTCTAAAGTTAAAAACAATATATTTAACAAAAAATAGTCTAAGCAAGTTTCGGTATCGGTCGAAACTAAGATAAAAGCCGGTTTCGGTTGGTCACTGCATATACAAACATCCATTACTCAAGCATATACATTCGTGCTCATCACACAAAATTAGCCCCTACCAGGATCCAATGACCTAGAAAGCACGAAAGTCGTGAATATAAAGATAAGTAGTGGATATAAAGATAATAATTGTTATTTATAATAGTCACATAAATCAATGTTTTTATTAACTGAAGCCGTTGTTATTACTCCAATAATACTTTGACAAGTGTCTTGTGGCCTTCGTATAAATTTGTCTATTATTAATAAGAGCAATATTTGTATAAATTTATAAATTTGTCAAACAAGAAACAAGAGCATATTAGACACTGGATCGATTTTATAAAATAGTCATCTCAAAGCTGTATATATAATATATGTAATATTTTACATTTATTTGTTTACCTTAAAATGTACCAGTCCTATGAAAAATCTTTAATGTCAAACTGTTGCTGGCACATTTTTGTTCTTTATTCCAAATTCAAATTAACAAAAAGATTGTCAAAGACGGGAAAATTTTATTTAATTGAACTTCCTTCTAATTAATGTTCTGCGTTTCCACATTTTTCGTTAGTTATTATTTAAATTTTTTTTAAAACAATAGTTATTAATAAATTAATTATAAATCAATTCTTTTGGTGTTTTTGATGCCATGCAATGTCGACAACATTTAAGCCGAGAAGAAATCGTTCGTGCTGAAGGCAGTGCTATTTAAAGGAATGTTGCGGATAGGCTTGGCACTAGATAAAGTGTAATATCAAGATTGTGGTCTCTTTATCCGCTAATAAGAGAGATAGCGGAACGAGATCATATAGGCAGTAATCGAGTCACCAATTCCAGACAAGACGATTTTTTACAATCTATGACAAGAAGATAACTTAATTGGTTTTAAGGCTGCGGAAGGTACATAGTTTAACATTAAACAATCAAACTGTAAGGAATAGATTCCATAAAGTCGGTCTTCACTCCTGCAGACCTTTGGGGATACCATGGTTATGCCGAGGCAATCGCGGGCGCTGATTCAATGGGCCACGGAGCATTTGGATTAAGATGATCGTCAATGGTCCACAGTGATATTTTCTGATGAATCCTGGTTAGAATACCATCCGGATTTAGGCAGGATATGTGTTTGGCGAATATCTGGATGAGAGAATTACCTTCGACACATAAGAAGCCCACCCATATCAAGGTGGAGCAATTATGGTATGGACAGGAATACGCCTTGGCGGGAGAACTGACCTCATTAAGATACAGGGCGTTCTAAGTTCTGGAAAATATCGTAATGATATGCTGAAACCTGTAATCTTACTGCATCGACTGCAAATGGGGCAAAATTTTATATAGATGCACAACAATGCGTGTCCACATACTGCTCGAGCCGTAACTCGGTTGTTACTAGAAAATGATGTTGCGGCCGTGGACCCGCTCCTCAATCGCCGCATTTAAATCCAATCGAACATGCGTGGGACGAGCTTCAGCGTAGACGTTAGGCAGTTTCTCCGGTATTCTGTAGTCCGAACATGAACTTTTTGAGCACCTTCGCCGTACCTGGAGTCTAACCACACAGGAAGACATCAACACATTGATTTTGAGCATGCAAAACCGCTGCCAATGTGTGATTAATGTTCAGGGTGCTTTTACAAATTATTAATTTTGATTAAATTATAATTTATGTTTCTTATCAAAGTTTGTTCCTTATTTTGAGCACCGATTCATAAATCAAAATTTTAAGTTAAAATAAAATAATACAGATCCTGATAGACTATTAAAAATTAATAGTTTAAAAAACTAAAACAACACGCTTTATAAGAAAACAGAACTAAAAAATAAAAAATAATTTTACAATTGAAAGCGTGGAGTGCTTTTTATGACTTACGTTTTCTTCTTGGAGATTTTACTTTTGGCAATCTGTTTATTATCAAATATATTAATTGATATAGCGCACCCCACGCTTTTGATTGTAAAATTATTTTTTATTTTTTAGTTCAGTTTTCTTATAAAGCGTGTTGTTTTAGTTTTTATAAACTATTATTTATTTTTCATATTTTAGTTCCATTTTTTTTAATATCCTAATGATTCTGGCCAGGATCTTTGAAAAAATTTATAATATTATTGTATTGTCATCGCTCCTTTAGAAGTATGCAAAGTCTCAAGTCGATCCGATGGTTTTAAGTGGGTGAAAATCGTGTCCAAAGATTCCGTTACATAGATAGATAGATACAAGTCAAGTTAATATAAAGCGTGTAATAACGCGTATTTTGTTATAAGTACCTATGTATTAAGCTATTGATTATACCTAATCTACAAAGTATCACTATTTGATTTTCTCCACCGTAGAACTAGGGAAATAGGCGTGACATTATGTATGTATTGTTTTAGTTATCTTTGAAAGACTGAAATATCCCTAGATAGTTTTGAGGTTTTTACATATATATCATACACAAATTACTACAGATACAAAATTTAGTGTTAACAGTGTTCATATAAACGTTTAATAAACATAAATATTGTCTCAGCATACCTTATAGTTATATAGTTAGATCATTCCAGTTTTTAACAGATCGAATTGTAAAGGGTTTGATTTTTAAGTTCCTTGACGATTTCAAGGCTCAATACTTTATTATCTTGAATTTCATTTTCGTGTATCGTGGTCCAATGTAATGAAAGCATTAGAAAATATTTGTTGATATTAGGTATAAGTTACACGTGAGTATTTAAAACTGAAGTCAAACGTAATAATAGAAATAAGAAGCATGTGGAGATTATAAGCCTATTAAGATTTCATACCTTTCTTAGTCGTGATGCGTAGTTGTTTTCAATTATAATTACCACATTAAATATTTTCATTTCTCGCGGGTATTAATTCAAATCAAAAACCAATACTGGCCACCAACGACTTTTTAAAATAACCACGCGTTCTTTTAATTTATTTATTTGGGTGCATATGGTTGATGAAGATTATCCCCCGGGCGTGCCAGTGTGCTGTGGGGCCATAGAATAGGGGACATGTACCCAGTGCTCTCTCGCCGGCAGAACAAGCGGCGCGTGCGCTCCGTCCGCATGCGCCTGCCTGTCACGTGCCTCTCAAAGTGCCCGGAACATGTACTGACGCCTTTGCCAAAACTGTTTTTCTGACTGCACTTAATTAATCCGTGTCACCAACTACTTATAATCATACTGTTTAGGTAACGTGGTCAATTTTTATATGGGAACTAACTTGTATGAAGTTTTCGCTTCTTAATCAGCATTTATCAGACCATTGGAGGTCCTGATGTGGGTTTTTTAGTTCGGTATATAGCTTGAAGCATCCAAACTCTTCCAGCCATATTCGTAGTACAAGATATCTTGAGCATAGGGTATTTTTTTCAGTAGAGTTGGTAACTTACCTAATTAAGCGGAGGTTCTATGATAAAAATTATAAGATATTGAAACTCATACTAAGGGTATATCGACGGTACATCTGGCCAGAAGTAATTCTTCACTATATTGTTAATTAGCAAGTGCGTGATCTCTCCTTCAGAACGCGTCTACGACATTTGTCAGTCTAGTGGGATATGTGACATTAACACTTTAAGATGACTTTAATGTGGGATGAGGTACATTCAGCTACATGCTGGGTTCAAACGACGACTTCTGGTTATACTAAGGTTCTAGATAGATAGATATATAGATAGAGTACTCTTTATTGTACACCAATTAGTAGCTAATTCTTTACATAACATAACAATACAAGAGTGTACATTGGACGGTCTTATCGCAGACAGCGACCTCTTCCAGACAACCTTTAGACGGAAAGAATTGTAAAAAACGTTGTAAGTGGCAGTCAGTGGTGTACATCTAGATTGATATTCTAATATTACTTATAGTAGATATTTAAATTCAAAATAACAGTAATAATAATACTTTAGTATAACAAACATAAGTAAAAAAGAAATATAATAATAATAAACAATTAAACAGTGATAAACATAATAAATTACTTAATATAGTATAAATCAAACTAGATACATATTCATACACAAGTACAAACATATGTATAATGATTAAAGTATTACAGCCTAGAAAAGTGCTCACGTTAGAGTCTCTCGAAAGCGAGAAGCGACGAGTCCTGTCTCACCGGCACAGGCAGGATATTCCAGAGTCTGACAGCTTGCACAATGAATGAATTGCTATAAAAAAATGTTGAATGTTCTGGCATCTTAAGTTTCAATGTTTCCGTAGATCTCAGATATTGAGAATGAGACTCAGACAAGAACTCAAACCGCTCCTTTAAATAAGAGGGATAAAGAGGATTGAAAAGAATAGAATAAAGTAAGGTCAGTATGTGAGTATTCCGGCGAAGACGAACTGGAAGCCAATTAAGTTTGATCCGAAATTCAGAAACACGATCATATTTGCGAAGACCAAATATGAACCTAATGCAAAAATTTTGGAGTCTCTCAAGCTTATTTAGTTGATCTTGAGTAAGATTCGAATAGCTGGCATCTGCATAATCAAGAATGGAAAGAAGAAGAAGATTGCGCAAGTGCAGCAGTGAAAACTGAAAGGAAGTTGCGTAACAGAAGCAAATACTTTACGGCTTACTTCCTTTAACTGAAAAGACCACGATAAATCACAATCAATAAGAATACCTAAATCTTTTACAAGTTTTGAATAAGGAAGTATATTGCCATCAAAATGTACAGGTTGTAATTGCATACAATCGATTCTAGAAATTAATCTTAAGCTACCGATGATGATGACCCGAGTCTTGGATAGATTGATGTTAAGACCGTAAGCCTTACTCCATTCACATGTTATTTGTAAATCTTTGTTTATAGCAAAAACAGCTTCCGAAAGCTGATCTAAAGGTGCTTGCGAATAAATTTGTAAATCATCTGCATAAAGGTAGTAAGATGAAACGAGTTTATTTGAAATAGTATTAATAAATACAGCAACTTTTTGCTGTATTTAATGGAAATAAAACGGCAGCCTGTGGAACATCAGCAGACGTAGCACACCAAGAAGACAAGGTATCTTCAACGCGAATACGCTGCCGTCGTTCGAACAGGTAACTACGAAACCATTCAATTACGGTTGGAGGTATGTTGAGAGAGCTTAGTATGCCAAGCAGGATATCAAAATCTACAGTGTTAATAGCATTATTATAGTCATGTAATGTAAGAACTGTCAATTTACCAGAATCCATACCAAGTCTAACATCGTCGGTAATCTTTACAAGGGCAGTGACTGTACTATGATCAGGACGAAAACCAGACTGAAATTAAGTTCGTTATAGACTAGTCGCTCGAGGACTTTTGAAAGAAAAGGCAATATACAAATGAGACGAAAGTCTGACAGAGTTTTAGGATTTGGTTTTTTGAGAAGAGACGTGATTAATGCTTCTTTCCAAATCGTTGGAAAAGAGCCATTAGCAATAAAAAAATTTAGGATATAGGATATAATAGGTAAAAGTATATCAAGGATAGGAAGTATCATATTCCGGCTAATACAGTCACTGCCAACAGCATTTGATGTAATAGACAAAATGCTTTTTTTAACATCACAATCCGCAAATTCAGTGACAGCAAACGGGGGAAAATCAGGTATTGGAAGAGATGAAAGAGCTTTAAGGGTTAGTTCCTTATCAGCCCTAGTACAGGGTCATGTGGAAGAGAAGCGTTGATTAAGGAGATCAATATAATAATTTATAGAAGGGGGAACATTTCGTGGCTTTCTAACACCTAATAACTCGAGAAATTTCCAAACTTTAGCTGGTTCTCTATTTTCCACGGAACTATAAATATATTGTATGTATTGTACGTGAAGAAATATCTTTCTAAGATAGATGGATTAGGACGACATTTATACTTAGACTTTGCCATGGTTTTCTTGCTTAACAATAATTTGATATCATCAGTTAGCCAAGGTGCCGGAAGATGTTTCATTTTGATAGGACGAATGGGAGCATGTGCGTAAAGCTTAATAAGTTTGGCATTAAAAAAACTAATCAGATCATCAACATTATCAAGTGCATAAATAAGTTCTAGATAGTAGGTATCTTGGCAATACTACCGCAATCCACTACAATGAGGGTCCTGAAAAGTTTAGTGCGGGTCGACTCCTGACTGTTTGGACTGATGACTTGGTAAAGGTTGCAGGCAATCGATAGATGTAGGCGGCTCGTAGCTACTCGGTGAGGCGATCATTAGAGAAAGCCTAATAATGAGAAACGCATGCTTAGAGATACATATATATTTTATCAAAGTTTAATTTAGTCAACGGGCTCTTAAGGCAAAAAGCTAATTCAACAGCTAAGTAATAAATGAATAGTTTTATATCTTTAAACAATCACACAACTTATTTGTAATCTAAATATCTAGAGCAGACCAGTAGATAATTATTATCAAAAATACTGGTAATATATATATAAGGTGCGTCGAGTACCTATAATCAATATTCTGGAAACTGAATGCCTCTTTGTTGAGCTACCCCAGCCCGTATTTGTCTTTATGTTTGTTGTATTTAAGCATTTATTATACGCAATTATTAACAAGTCGTGAACAGACTCCCGCTTGTCAAGGGATGGCAGTGGTTTTCAAAGTTAAAATGGGTTTTTGCAATCTGTTAGACGGTCATTTAGAATAAAGACCCTTATCCATTTGGATAACTTCTATACTATTATAAAACTGTTAAATGTCAAATTTTCAAAAATCAAAGATATTTAAAACAAATTACTTGAGGACAAATTAATTGAACGACAAATTGAGGGCTTTTGAAACCAAATCCGTCGATGTTTGTTTGTTTCTTTGTTCGGGTTTCACGCAAAAACCAGCGAGTAGATTTTAGTTAAACTATTACAGTCATAAAAGTACTATTCCGACTTAAATACTGGGGCATGTTTCATCAAATTCCGTCCAGTAAAATTAAAGATACAGCTTGATCCCTTTTTTAACAGCCGCCGTTAAGGTACGAGAGGTCAAGTAAAAGTGGTTCTAAGTCTTTTTATATAAATCTATGATTGTGTCGGGATTTCCCATGTAGCGGAAAACGGACATTCACGCCGGCGGAGCCGTGGGTAAAAGCTAGTATTTATTAAAATTATTTGTTATGATTAATCAAACACCGTAATTTATTAACGTTTTGTATTTATGTGGGAATAGCTAAATCAGTGTTCAATTAATTTTATTATAGCTAGAATATGTATTTTAAATTTTAACCTCCAGTTATTTCAAATTCAATTTTTAATGAAATATTAAGGTCAGGGAGTACTTAATCTTTTAGCCTGTCCGGCAAATAGACTTAAGAGTACGGGTAAGTGACGTAATGGTTTAATTACAGATTTTCTATATATATTTTAAACTATTATTTATGAGTCACTATAAAATTACCTGCATTAACATTATATGTCAATATAAAAATATAAGATTACTTTCAGTGTAAAAAAATTATAGAAAAGTTTGAACATCATCTAAACAGAGCTCAATATGTTTGGTACAAGAGGGGTTAACCGACGCGGCATACGTCTCATCCCCACACAGGCACTCGGCGGGCGGCGGGTCCTCCAGTGGGGTCCTATGGGAACAACACACAAATTACCCAAAACTAATTGTATAATGTGCTAACGACATTTAACTAAACAGATTGAATATTTCAAGAGATTTTTATTGTGTTTGATAAGATGAGTTTAACCCAACAATTAGATGCAACGATTTCTGTAATATATAATTTTCCATCATTTTAAACACTTCATATGTATTGGAAAGACGTAATCATACTTAATTTAAAAATTAGGTATGCTCTGATTACATTCCCTACTTTGATTAGGCATATGTTGCCAAAGTTACGATCGGTTTTTATTTGCATCATTTTAGATAATAATATGTGAAATTTTTGAGATAGTGCAGCCCTTCGAGGTTCTGTAAGTAGCCGGCGATGCATTAAAGTAGTGAGCATTGTCTGACCTTAGAAATATCTAGGTTAAATTCGTGCCTTGTTCCTAAGAAACGTGGGCTATCATCTGTAATGTTTCCTATTGTCATTATGTTCAACCTTTATCAGTCTGGTATAAATCTAATACAATGGAGCAGTGAGATAGCCTAGGTAGTATGACATGTCATGTTTTTGTTTAGAATCGAACCTCTGAATTTTCAAAAATATTCGTATTAATATATCCACTTTCATTCCGAAAGGAAACCTTTTCTGCGGTGGGACGCGGATGATAATTCTAATAAAGGTCCAAAAATTTACATACCACACGTATTACTTACCACATTATTACTTACCAACATCCCAATTTTAGGTTATATATTTCCTCGCTTGCTAAGAAGTCGACTCAAATACGGGTTCATATCCATGTATAGTCATATTCACATTTAAACCCATTATTAGATGAAATTTTCGCAGTCTATGGCAATCTCTACCATTATCATTATGTACAGTTCATATTTTTGTTAACATTAATGTTCCTCAGCCAAATTTTTTAGATATTGGTTCCGTAGTTCAGTATTAAATAGAACATATGAATGAACCCACTTTAATTTTTATTATATTAGTAAAATTTCACAATTGTATCCCCTGCAATAACAGCAGACCCTGACTTAGGTGATGGGTGATGCTAGAATATCGGGATATGGACAGCATCCTTTCAACACAGACAAACGAATAAAATGGAATGAACTAAGCTACTAACTTTTTCTTTTTTTACGTTTTATTTTCTCAGAGAACATAATAAAATAGACAAAGATAGCAAAAAATAATTTTATTAATAGTAATGTTTTGTTATATGCTGGTAATATTTTGACTGGTATGTACGTGTGTACTTATGTAACTATTATATATATTAATGTAATGGAAACTTTCAATTCAAATTTCACCCACTTCCAGGAACCAATTACAACATAAAACTCACTATGAGATATACTTTTTTGAACTCAGTAATGTTATACTTTTTTAAACTTAATAAAATTATATATAAATTACTTTTTTAAATATTCGATTTCATCATATTATGTAACCATCAGTGTTTACTCTCAAACGCAGATATTTCACATAGAATACTATAAATTAATATCTGTCTAATGCCTCTATAGTCATGTATAATAAGGTTCATTTTCACTAGCAGTCGGTCCAGCAAATAGTATCCACGCAGCGTCTTTTCATCCCTAGCATTTTAACACAATCGCTGCGGTAAGAGGTCATACTGACCCGTGCAAAACTTTCATACAGTACATTGATAAATAGTGTTACTTCATTCAGTACAAAATTCCATAAGTACCTAGTAGAAGAAAGAGGTCAGTTAGGTACCTAGTGGGAGAAAGAGAAACAAAAATAAGCAAGTATTACTTGCCGTCGAAGTATCGAAAAGTCGTTTAAAATCTGAATCCTCTTGTGGATAATTTGACTCATAATGCATTAAAGTTGACTTTGGTTATATAACTGTATAATACACACTATTTGAAAGTACGGTAATAAAGGACCCGCAGCGAACGTGTTAGTTAGTAGATTTTATAAAACTGTCCAGGTGACTCTGGCCCTTTTATAGAACGATATTTTCGTACAGTGAAAATTCGAAAGCAGTTTATTCAAAATTACCAAGTGAATAGATGTGTATAATTTTATTACGTTACTTTTATTTCAAACTAGCTAATACCGGCGACTTCACTCGCGTTGATGTCCATGATAAATACATGTTAGAAACCGTTGAAAATAAAATTAATTGATAACTTTCTCAACAATTTTTTTCTATCCCTCAGTAACAATTTTTTATCGGGATAAAAGATCTTTCTTATGTCTTTCTCTGTACCCCTGATTATGATAGTTTGTATAGTTAAGGTGAAAGCGTAACGAACAAACTCGCATTCGCATTTATATATATATTATTTAGAATTGCATTTGGCCGATAGCCGTATCGAGTCGGGCATTCGTCGTAATTTCTTATCGGGCACATAACGCACGCTAATTGACACGCGTTTCCGGTGTGCCCGCAACTAATGCTAATCACTATACGAGGACGATGGCACGAGTGCATAACTATCTTTACATTGATTTGGTTTTATGGGTTTCTCCACTTTTCGCACTCTTAAAAGCAAAATTTGTTCTGAGTATTTTGGCGTTTCACTATACAAAAATAACGTTGTATAATATGGGTGAAGTGTAAACAGAACACTCGTTGGTTAGTAATTAAAAATATAAACAATAAATAACATTCATTCTTTTGCTTGTACACTAAGTTTGTCCGGCAACTTTATCTCTTCGACCACTAAGTCCTCGGAGCTGGACTTAAGCTCTACGTATTTGTACTTGAAGGCCATCGTCGTGAATATCAGCATGTCGATTAACATCAAACCGGCAAACAGGAAGAACTCCTTCCACTGAAAGAAAATATATTTGTTTCTGTTCATTAATTATAATATAACAATATATAATACTAGTTTTTGCCCGTTGCTCCACCCGCGTGAATATCGGTTTTCCGCTACATGAAAAATCGCGAAACATTCATAGATTTATATAAAAAGACTTAGAATAACTTTTACTTGAGCTCCCGTACCTTAACGGCGACAACTAAAACAGGGATCAAGCTGTATCTTCAATTCTACTGGACCAATTTTGATGAAATATACCGCAGTATTTAAGTCGGAATAGTACCTTTAAGACTGTAATAGTTTGACTAAAAACTACTCACTGGTTCTTGCATGAAGCTCGAACAAACAAACAAAAATCGATGGATTTGGTTTCAACAGCCTTTAATCAGTCGATCTGAGCGATTTTTTAATATCTTTGATTTACAAAATTTAACATTTAACAATTTTATAATAGTATAAATAGATATAAGTTATTATCTGTAATTCATGTACGGTCTACATTGTAGACACCAATGTATAATACTTAACGGAGAAGGAAAACTTCGGGGGGAAACCTGTATGCCCGCATGGGTGTGTGAAGTCTACCAACCCGCACTAGGCCAGCGCGGTAGACTACGGTCTAATACCCCTCCTGATCAGGGGAGGTCCGTGCCCCTGTAGTGGGGACGAATGTGGATTGGGGATGATAAATAGATAGATGACATTATAGCCCGCGTGCAACTTGTTGGCCGCATCTTACGTATTTGAGCGGCAGGCGTAAGAATGAGATATGTGAGACGTCCAGTCCTATTACGTCTTGTTGTTAACTTTCTCGCTCGTACCACCATTATCATATTTACCTAAGACGGGGTCTGCAAGGTGTTCGCTGGTTAGGATTAGATATTAGGGTTCCATAGGCAATGACAATTACAGAGTCCCTATAATTGCAAATCACAGGCGTCTTCTCAGTGACTATTAGCACTTTATAGTTACAGTTTGGAAGGTAGGTGTTTTTTATAAACCACTACATAAGCGTGTAGTGAAATTAAAGGTTGCACTACGTACATGTAAGTAGTGTGAAAAATATTTTAATGTAATTAATTCCTGCCAAAAAATGAACACTATACATGATTAATTATTTTTATAAATTTATCTTTATGCTTGACTACAGAACCCTACACGGTGTGTGGCCTGACACTTACATTGCTAGTTATTTTTTATGAATGGTATGCATACATCATACATCTGCAGTAAATTCATCTAAATACTTAATAAAACTTGAACAATGTCAGTTTGTTACCCACAAAATAAAGTAGTGGTTCTAAAAGATACATTTTGCACGGGAGTTCTTTATATACGAGTAGTATAACTGAGAAATTAATGCCCTGAGAGGGTTTAATATTTGTTGATATCTTTGGCGTTATAGCGAGATGATTATGACCCATGATGACGTTGATGATTACGTCACCAGCTGTAGAGTCGAGGTGTGGCAGGAGTGGCAGTATCGGAAAAGGGAAGATCTTTCGACCAGACGGGTGTTATGTCTGGCGGGGCCTGCGACTGCCCCCAACGGTAGATGTCGGGACGTTGTATATACGCTAAGTCGCTATTAAACTTCATGCGCGTGATTCAGACTTCCATATTATATCGTCACTTTAGAACTGCGCCATCTCTTGAGGATGTGTGGTATGTAGTGAAGTAGATCGCCACATGGTTATGAACAGAAACCAACTTACAGAAAGGGGTTTAATAAATAGTAATAAATATGTAAAAAATATACCTGAGCATCTAAGAAATTTCCTTCAACTATAAGCACCACAATAAGATTTCCAAAAGCCACAGTCAGCAACCATACTGATTGCAGTACTGACTTCATACTCGCTGGAGCCTGGGTGAAGGAGAACTCTAGGCCCGTGACAGAAAACATTACCTCACCCATAGTCATTACTACGTACTGAGGAATGAGCCACAGAATATGGATGCTGTTGGGTGGTGTAATAATCACAGGATTTGCGAGCTGAAAACAAATGACAAGTAGATTAGCTAATTAGTAGATTTAGATAGACAACGGTTACAGATTTTAACACCGGTTACTTGTGACTGAATTAAATCATCGAACCGTCCAAACAGCGTTGGTCCATATTACGCTTCCCGGTTTGAGATAGGCGTTCCAATAATTTAGGGTCCCTACACCCAGCCTATGACAAGTCCAGTTTTGGAACCCTTTGAGTTATGCCAGTAAATCTGTATACTCTTGTAATTTTTCCTTTACAGAATTTGTATCGTAGGAAAATTTTCTATCACAGTTCTGACCATTGCTTGCTGGGTGACCTTGAGATTTCTTATAAAGCCCATAGTTAATGGCCACATCTCGTCACCGCTATACACACTAATTAAATATTATACGAAGGACTTAAGGTATTGCGGTATGTAGTTATGCGTTTTACGGACGCAGACGGCTCACAGCTGTTCAGCATGGTAACAATTATACACACAAACATATAATCACGCCTTTTTCCCTGTTTCTCCGACAGGGAATCGAACCCTGGTCTTTCGCGTGACAGGTGGGGATAGTGATTATTGTAGAATTGGGGTAGGCAAAGACCTCTTCGTTCCACTTGTTAGAAGCAAAGTAGCTATTCGTAGCCCACTTTTCGCCTACGCGGGAAACAAGACGTGTCGGGTGGCGAACCATGACACCGCCATTTTAAAAAGTTTCAAAAGCGTAAATTTCCTCTTTGCGTACCCACGAAAAAGGAGGAAAGGAAAGAGGGTGAGGTAGGAAACGTATTGAGCAAGGGTATAGAATTTGGGAAAAGGACTATAGGATACTACTATCTCAAAAGGAGACAAAAAGAGACAGTAGTAGCTTGGGGATCGGGGTCGCTTACCCGTATAATTAAGTCTGTTTGCCAGACGAGCTAAAAGACTAACTTTATGTATGTCTCTATAACTATATTTAAAATAGTAAATAACTAACACAGATTGTGTTTTTTATATTTTTATGTCCTCAGATATCGTCTTGATTAATATATAATAGTCTTGTTCCAATGTACCCCAGATATGGGGCATACTGGAACAAAGGAGGTGTTTCGCAAAAATGCATTTTTTTAGGTTTAAGGTAAATTTTTGATCTCCTTTCTATAGTCAGTCGGTAGATTAAGAACCGTTCTTGATTGTTCAAAACAAAATTTATAAAAATAAAAAGCAGTGATTTTCTTAAAAATAAAAATGATGTTTTCGTTCCATTGTACCCCGACTACCCCTACTAATGGATAAATGAAGGATATCCATGTTCAACAATGGATGTCTTGGTTGATAAATAATGAAGACGATTAATTTTCAAACAGATTTTAACGATAATTACGCTTTTTATATAAATAATAAATACTTGAAACATCGTTTACATGATTTATCTGATAATGAAAAACTAAAAGGTTAGTTTTTCATTATCAGTCAGTTTTTCATTTCCAATGTACAAGGGTACATTGGATACTTACATAATTTCCATTACTATCTTCGTAAACATTGATAGTATAAACGGCACCTGACTTGAAAGGATAATTCTCAAGGATAACTTCGCCGTCGATAATAACATCACTGTTCCCTTTAGATATGGTTCTTAGAGTACCATTATTGCTTATTGTAGTCAATTTCGTGCTATTCTTTTTTGAATCCCATATACTAATCTGTACTGTTCCATTAATGTTTGCTAAAACTCTAAAAATAAAAGAAATAATACTTTTATCACAGTTTTACACCATAAAATTCTAGTTTTTATTTATACCTTGAATACCGATCAAATCAAAACATCGGAGAGCTGAGAGTAATTTAATTTTCACTTTGTTTGTTATTTTAATGCAACGCAATGAATCTCAAATTTAAAGCCATTTCATATGTTCAGATTTTATTATAGGAATGTATAAAATAACTAATATTATTTTCGTGTTAGCTTTATGCGTAGAGTCGCATAAAATAGAGGTAAAAGTCAAACAAGGCAAGATTTTAGGAACCAGAGAAGCCACTGTATTTGAAGGACGACTTTACTTTGCATTTTATCGGATACCTTATGCGCAACCTCCTGTGAAAAAATTAAGATTTAAAGATCCCAAGCCTCCGAAAAAATGGAACATCCTGGATGCAAGAACACCACACCATGGGGCCTGTGCACAGTCTCACATAGTTCACAAACATGCCATCTATGGAGTAGAGGATTGTCTTTATATTAATATTTATACTCCCAGTCTTCCTAAAAATGGTAACAAAAGCCTAAAACCTATTATTATTTGGATTCATGGATATGCCTTTACTTCAAGTTTTAGTCACATATATGGAGCGGATTTTATAATAGAAAATGATGTACTTCTTGTGACTATAGCACACAGGATTGGAATTTTCGGATATTTTAAGTCTAATAATACAGATTCTAATGCAAACATGGGCTTAAAAGATATAGTGATGGCTTTAAAATGGATAAGAAAAAACATTCATGAATTTGATGGTGATAAAAACAGGATAACAGTGATGGGTACTGGTTCTGCTGCGACCTTTGTCTCTCTATTATTAATGACGGAAGCTAAAAAATTATTTTCTAAAATTATATTGCAAAGCGGCTCCATATTTTCACCGTCGATTTTCCAAGGTAACTCCGAATTAGAAAGACAAAGATTCATAGAAAATCTTAATAAAAAAGGAATCAAATTAATGAAGGCGTCAACAAAAGAAATTATAATGGCGTCTTTAAGAATTTATAATCCTAAAGAAGTTAAAGATTACCAACGCCCCTTAGTACCATTTTCACCCATGATTGAAATAAAATCAAATATGTCGCTGCTTCTAGAACCACCAGAAAAGATATTTAATTTGTTTGAAGCATCTCGGATAAATAAACCTATTCTTATAGGTTTTAATACTCAAGAAAGTATACCTGAGATAATACCATTTATACACAACCCTTCTCTTTTGAAAACATTTACAACATATTTTAGATACATGGTGCCTTTTTCGGATGGATGCAGATTTAATGTTGATTCTAAAAATTATATTCTGGTAGGTAATAAAATAAAGAAAAGATACTTTAAGAAAGGAATATCAGAGATGTCTCTTAATGATTATGTGAGATATACAACCGATCTTATTAAATATCCTATTTTTAAATTCATAAAAAATATCTCAAGAATAAGTAATGGTAGTACATATGTTTATAAATTCGATCATAAAGGAGCCTTGAATGCTGTAAAAGCAACTTCATTAGGTGATGCTACCATTACGCTAAAAGGAGCAGCTAATGGTGATGAAATATGCTATATCTTCACATGTGAACCTCTTTGGGAAACATACGCTAAAATAAGAAAGCTAAGTAATAGTACCGACAAAAAATTCATAAAAGAAATTACAAATTTATGGACTAACTTTGCTAGATATGGCGATCCAACACCACTGAACTATTCGAGAAATATAAGATGGCCTGTAGTGACTCAAAAAGATGACAATATGTTATTTATTGGAAAATCAATGAGAGTTATCAATTCTCGAGCCGAAAATGCAATGTTTAAATTCTGGCATCAAATATATGAGAAATATTATAGGAGCATTTACTGTGATAGTATTCATAATGAACTCTGAATGATATTTACAGGGATAACTTACCTAACGTTAACTCCATCTATTGCCTTGTCATTATTGTCAGTGAAATTGTATACTCCTTCTTTGTGTATAAAGAAGGAGTTTGCAGTCTTTTCCATTAGATTGAAATATCCATTGAAGGCAATATCAGCACAAGTGCTAGCTGGCGCTCCTCGTAACGAATACGGCAGATCGATAAACTTATCGGTCTCAATATCTAGCTTTTCGTATGCAGACAGGGGCTTTATTACAATTTCATTTGTACCGTTACCTTCTATTGTGTTAAAGTTATTCAGGTTTAAAGTGATATTGCAATTAAACCCATTGTATACTCTTAATTGCGCCAGGCCTTCTGATACTGGAGTACCATAAGTAGGCTGTAATTTTACGGATATAATTTATTTATTAAAAAATAGAAATATATATATTTATATCTATAAGTATGTACACCCTTACCAGTAAGTTCAGTTCCACAATGCCGGAAATGACAAAAGCACACGCTGCTAGGATACCTCCCCATATCATTTTGTGTAATGGTTTCCGTACCAATTTACACCAAGTCAGGAAAGGATATATCGCCTGAGGACAAGATGAGTTTAATCAAAAGTACCTAAAATAACAATAAAGTTTACAGCTACATGCTTTATCTTTTAATTTATTATTCAGACTGTTTCAGCAGCACCAAATTTATTACACCATTCGTCTGGAACTTACCACTTCAAACAAAGGAATGAATATTAAAATTAGTAAGGGGTTTAGGACTTGCATTTGATCAGCTTTTAGAGTCCAAGAACCAATATCTTGTTCCATTCTGTCTGCTTGGAATGTCCATCTCGAGCCCTGTTAGATAAAATAAATACACTTTTAATATATGATTACCATGACACACCTTTTTTCATGTTTGAATTTGGTAAAACTTTCATCTTAATTTGCCAAAGAGATATATGCGCATTTCCTATTATTAAAATACTTATAAGTTGTACTATTTGTATTTACAACTTCATATTCTATTATTTACAGGTTTACAATCTATTGTTATTAGTTCAACTGATATGAATAGTTTTATCTATAAATATTGCTATAATGTTGTATATTAATATTCAACAATAAAGAACAAGAGTAAGTACCTGTTGATCAAACAGTGCCCAGAATACAGGCAAGGGTATAAAGAGAACGAGTACTCTGAGAAGGGACTTCACATCCTCGATTAAATTGGAGTCGAATTTGTCATCGGCATGGTCTAGCCAATGGTCTCGTTTTTCTTTCGTTTTGCAAGATTTCACTGCAGCGTGCTAAAATCAAATAGAATTCATTAATACACATTACATAATTATTATTCGCATAACGACATCCGCTAGAACTTCGCTTGTAGGGATTTTGCGAATAAGCACT
This sequence comes from Thaumetopoea pityocampa, assembly GCA_017165845.1. Classification (NCBI taxonomy): domain Eukaryota; kingdom Metazoa; phylum Arthropoda; class Insecta; order Lepidoptera; family Notodontidae; genus Thaumetopoea; species Thaumetopoea pityocampa. Next base: position 17,150 of record WUAW01038614.1, on the reverse strand, counting down.
GTGTATGACAAACATATAGAGACTGATACAGTTATTGGTCATTTTAATACATTTAGGGGTTTTTCTGCTCTGCCCAAATTCGAGTCACGTTATTTCTGGTACCATGAACGAAAGCATTAAACACAATCTCATTTACTATTCGTTTTTTAAAAACTTTTTAAGGAGAAATTCTATTTAATGAAAATTAGTGGAGGCAGACTTCATGGCATCCAATCATTTCAGTATATGGTATGTAGATCTAGACCCTTAGTTCCCAAAGTGGACCAGGTGGACCCCTAGTGGTCCATGGGAGACTCGATGGGGATCTACGTTGGCGTACGCAAATTTCCATAGATCTAATCTTTACATTTTTGTCGAGTTTTGGGAATATGGTAGAAATGTAGCTGCAGGGGGTCCACCGTAACCAGATAAATTTTGAAAGTGGTCTATGAGAAAAAAAGTCTGGGAACCTCTGATCTAGACAATCCCACGGGTGTCGTTGTTCATGCATGACAAAATATTTACTAAGGTATACTCACACTGATGCAAGACGATACTTTTCCATATATGTTACCGGCGGGTTTTTTAATAATATATAATCTTTTACCAGCTACAAAGAATACTGGAAAAATAAAATTAGTTCAGTTAATTATGTTAATTTGTGTACCAGCTGCTCCTTTTGCTTATATATAATTCTCCGGACTTGTCACAAAACGTTTTATTATTTTATTACCATATATACAGTCTGCCCGTCACCACTATTGGCGCAACCCAATCGAAAAGTAGAGTAATAAAATATTAAGTTTATCGCAATAAGTCACGTGATTTATCGCGATAAGTAAACCTAGAAATACCTAACTTGTTTTATTTTTGATCTAATTGAACGGCAAACCAAATGATTTTTCAATATATAAGTTTGAAGAGAAAAATATGGTAATTTTATTTTTCTCTCTGAGAGAAACAGATGAAAATAATCTTTTTTCTTTTTGACATTAACAATCTCAAACCTTATAGATAGATTCAATTCCTGGTTTCATCTACATTGTCAGGTCTTCAACATCCTGAGCATTGAGTCCATAGCCAACATAGGCACCTAGTTTCATAATTTGAAATCGACGCTTCTCGGGGCGGCTAAAAAGTCGAAGCCAGTACTATTACATATATATTATATTAAGATACTAAGGCCGCGGCGCGGGCGCGTAATATCACTCTATCGTATAAATAAGTCTCTTGAAGTTTATCCAATATATGAAGGACGCAAAGACTGCTTCGTATATACGATTACAAGTTACATCTGTAGTCAGATGGCGTAACGTAATAATCAACACTTACTAATTGACACAACCATCAAAATGCCTGGTACGCCGAACGCCAAGGAATAACAGTCTGTATCTCCGAAGCAGTGGACATCTGCCCTCAGGATCGGAGTCAGGAAGGTGGAGATCAGACTTCCAGCGTTGATGGCGAAGTAAAAAAGGGAGAAGAAGTAGCCCAAATACCTCTCCTGTTCGGGCAACTTGAACTGGTCACCACCAAACGCGGAGACGCAAGGTTTTATGCCACCCGTTCCGAAAGCTATCAACAGGAGAGCTATGATTGTGAAATGCCTGGAAAAAAAATATATTCGATATTAGTGCATTTGTTTTTCAAGTAAAAACTACATTAATTCCAGATTTTTACATTCGCACAATTATTATTTAGATTTCTGTTTCGATTGACAAAACAATTTTTTAATAAATACAATCTCAATAACTTTGTATACATAGATATATTAGAAATTTGTATAGGTTTAACTAGTTCTGATCTCTTCTAGATTGAGTTTAGGAATTAAAGCCTGTATTTTAAAAAATAGCTTTATCTATAAAGGTACATGGTCTCTAACACGCTTGAGACTGTTTAATAATAAAATATTTGCGTAATGTCAATAAAAAAACCAAATATAATTCATCATCATCATCATTTCAGCCCATAGCTGCCCACTGCTGACTTATAAATTAAATAAAACCCGGACTGATCACCTCTGGTGGCAAGAGGGCTACTTAGTTCCTTCCCTGCTCAAAAAATAGCTTTGCTATAAAGAGAAGAAAAGAAGCCAGAACTCTTGCCTTTATTCCACATTTAACGGTTAGCAAAGAGATAAAAGACACTTAACTTTGTTGATAAAGTTCCTCATAATTTACCTTTATATAAGTATATAATAATTTTGATGTAAATATAATGAATGAATTGATGCATTATATTCATAGTTATGAATGATATGACGATGACAAAAAATGATAGTTCATAGCTATACTAGGATCTAATAAGTCACATTGTAGTGAAATTATTAAGAAATTATATATTTATGGAACATATTAACTTATATTCACTCATCGCGCCACCTACTGGCCAAACAGTCTCTGGGAACAAATAATAAAATTAGATAAAAAACAAGTACTTGCCTTACAAACATACTTTTATACTAAATAGTTCATTGTTTCAATACTTACATAGTTGGCAAGTTAAGTTGTGGCATAGCACTGATTGATATCAGCGCGCTACCAGCTGCGTACACTAAAGATAGGTACAGTATTGTTCTGAAAATTAAAACGTTTCCGAATATTACCTTATATATTTAAAAATTTATGTGTATATTACATAAGAGTTACTAATTTAAAGGCGTAACATAAACTCGTTCGAGTTTTATCGTACACCAGCGTCCTCGACTATAAAATAAAAACAAAGGTGTTACAACCATGGATAACAAAACAAAAATATATGTATGTCACCACTGTACTGATAACTATACATTTTGAGTACATAACCGCTTCCAAATTGAACCACTCAGAAGACCGCTATTAACATATGGACATTATTGATTTTTTAATTTAGGGAAGATCTCGAATTGTGGAATGGTCTCGAATTGTAGAATGGTCTGTCTATCTGATGGCGGCTGCTTTTGAACTGTTCCTTTCAATGTGAACAATGAATAGAATTGGCTATTCTTACTCTAAACTATCCTCAGTCCAAGCCTGGGCTTAAATCCGTTCTTATATAACAATTCACTCGGAGTAGGCTCAACAAACGTACGAGATCGACCATAGTGGTTTTTGGTCATTCGATACCTATTGCTATATTCAACTATTAAAATTTTTATTTCTTCAAGAATCAATACTAAAAAATATTTAGTTACAGAGATTTGATGAAAAACTCTCTTGCGGGGAATCGTACCCCGGTTTCCCGCGTAATAGGCAGGGATACTGACGACTATACTATTTACAAAAGAGTTAGGTAGGCAGAGACCACATCTTTCCACTTGCTACTAGCAACGTGGTCATCTGTAGCCCACTTTTCGCCCCTGCAGGCAGACATGTTGGGTGGCGAACCACGACACCACCATTTTATAATGTTAAAAAGTGTTAAATTTCCTCATTGCATTTCCACGAAAAGCAAGGGTAAAATAGGTCCACCCAGACAGAACCCCGTATGCTTGGGTAAGGTTTGCTATCATCTACCGGTCCATGTTATAGTCGCATGTAACGGAGAGGAAAAGAAAAAAGGTGAGACAGGAAAGGTGTTCTAAACAAGGAATGTGGAATTTGGAAAAAGGACTATAGGATATAACATACTACTATCTCGGAAGAAATGGAAAAAAAACAGTAGTATTACGGGGGGGCGGGATCAATTACTCGTATACTTAAGTCTTTTTGCTGGACAACCTGAAATATTAAGTGCTCCCTGACCATGTCATAAAAATATCATAATTAAATGTATTTTCAAATCACTGTATCGAAATGATTGCATCAAAAAACAAATTGATACAATGAGTAAAATGAAATAATAGTTTAGAATGTTATTTTACGGATTGTTCATGGGAATAAAACATGAATGTTTGCACTGTTATAATGTATTGTAATAAATAATGTAAGAGGGACAATGTGAGCATAATAAATGACGATCTTTGACAGCTCAGTTCTTTTTTTGTAATGTTATTTGAAATGAAGTATAAAATCATCAATATCAAGTGCGACTCACCTGAACCGTCCGAGCCAGCCGTCGGCTATCATCGCGCCGAGGAGTGGAAAGAAGTACGCGAACATGGTGAACACGTGGTATATGACGGTAGCGCCATTGTCGCTGTAGCCCAACTTGTCGCGTAAGTACAGCGACAAGACGGCTAAAAACAGAAATAATAATAACACTTTGGACACTTTCACAAACATTGATTTAGTCCCAAACTAAGCTTCCCTATATTTTGGGTATTAGACGACGATGTACATACTTATATAGATAAATACTATACATATATAAATACATACGTCCATAACACGGATACAGACGTTTGTACTCATCACACAAAGTTTGTCCCCACCAGGATTCGAGCCCGGGACTCATTGGCACAGAAGTCACTGCCTACTATACCAAGCAGTCGTAAGATCTCCTTAGTCAGACAATATCCAGTTATTAGGGGCTGGTGTTAATGTCAGACATGTGGTTCAGACATGTGGTAGTGTTGCAGGTTCTAATGATCTACTGCCGTTTAACATCGGCCCTGGAAGCCCCATAATCCCTGCGATGCGACGATTAGTGTCATTCAGGGATCAGCCGGTCACTACTTGATTACCTTTCAAGGTTAGATCTAAGTAAAATTGTAGAATGTACTCGTACTGATGTCACACCCGGTCGCGATAGATAGTGCTTACTCCCTCACCGACCGGCCTCCACACCGGCTACTATCTAATCAATGATTTCATCCTTGCTATATTTACATATAAGTAAATTTATTTACATAACCACAATTAAAATAACGTTTTAAAAACAGAAACACGCTTTTATAGATTATAGAAATAATTTAGCAAAAAATAAAAAGAAAATATAATTTTTTAGTCAAAAGTAAAAAAATAATAATCTTTAGATAAAGAATTCAACTGAATTTAATTCCGTTAAAGTTCTATCTTCTTATCTTCTATCTTACTGTATGGTGTCGACATAATAATAGCCACATTCACAACCAGCTAAAAGAGATAACAGGATAACGGGTAATAGTGTTACCCACTTATTCTATCAAAATCTACTGCGATTTTCAAGACGCCTGCCGAGCGTGGAGATTATGACAAATCCCCCCTTTTTAAGGAGGGAGGAGACCTATATCCAGTTGTGGACTTCCGAGAGCTAATGACGATGAAAGTTCTATCGTAGGCGAAAATTGAATTGCAACATGCCACTACATTTATAATAGTTACATACATACAAGACAAGCTAATATGAAACAAGTATAAAAGAAATTATATTACTTCAAAGAACTTCAGAAAAATAGGTGTAAAAAACAACATGATTTGAGTACGTGATTGGAAAACCTTGGAGCGTTCGCTACTTGGTCGTTTACATTCGACTCTGCGTCCTAAAATTAAAATAACTATTTAAAACATCATCATGAATATTAACTAAATTAACATAAATGTACTTAAACATTATTTTGTTAGATTAAAATTTTAACCGCATGCATTTTATATTCATATAGTTTAATTTCAAAGACGTAATTAAATACATAAGTGTGTAGCATATACAATAAGCAACAATCAGTGAAAGTGCCGAAAGAAGGCGTTGAAGAAAACCTACCTACCTTTATCAAATAAAAAAAAACTGTTAAATTAAAACTGTCAAGTACGAAACGTAAGAAAAGATTTGAGATGAAAGAGTTGTGCTCTTCATTTGGGTTTCTCTTAATTTCGTTTTTTCACTAGCTTCTGCCCGCGGCTCTGCTCGCGTGAATGTCGGTTTTCCGCTTCATGGGAAATCCCGACCCGATCATAGATTTATATAAAAAACTATTTAACCAATTTTAGTAGTTACCTCTCCTCCTCTCGTACGTTAGCAGCGACTACTAAAACAGGGATCAAGCTGTATCTTCAATTCTACGGGATCGATTTTGATAAAACATGCCGCAAATAAACATTGACGGATTCGGTTTCAGAAGATTAGTCCCTTCCCTTGATTAGTCGATCTGAGTAGTTTTTTTATATCTTTGTTTTTTGAAAATTTGACGCTTAATTTTATAATAGTATAGATAGATAAACCACCTCCGTAATGAGGCGAACAAAACAAACGTTATACAAATCGGTAGAGCCATTTTCGAGTATTTTGAGACTGATGCACGGCGATTGATTATTATATATACAGATTATAGATGTATTAAAGGTACATAAGAATATAGTATATTACAGCCTGCTGAATAATTAAGTGTTAAATATTAAACGGCGGAACACATATTCAGTAACATATTGCTTTATGTACCCGTACCTACGCAATCAATACATAGTACTGCAGTAAATTAGATCTATCTCTGGAGCTATAGTGTTTAGAGTATATTAGAGCTGTTCAGATGTGGACTCTACGTTGACAGGAAAGGCAGACGACAGAGGCTTTGCAAATGCAATTTTGGAGAAGAATGTTGGGGGTAGACAGTTTTGTACAGATATATGCACAATCAGGAACCCATAAGACGCGCTCCGAAGTAACGTTCCTAAATATAGCTAATGTTTCGAGAAATAATGTTACAGGCGATAATAATCGATCCTGTGAACGTATCCTAGATCGCCCATGTCTGATAAAGGCAACGTTGAGGCGCACTGTCGCTAACAAATCTATTGTGCACAGCCGGAGCATTGGCTGCAGGTCAGTTCGTGTTAGCAAGTGGTGAGCTTGTTGACCAAAAGCCTCGGGGGTACCTGCGAGAGACCGCGTGCACGTACTCTATGTCGCAAGTTCACTCTAGTGTTTTTCTATTGATTGCAGGAACGCATCACCAGAACACAGCTTCATTCAAAGCAGTGCTTAATATTTGATGATATATTAAAGATAAGGTGGCGGGGTCCACTACGTCTAGCTTGTTCACTCCCAGTTCCACTACTAGTGGTATATCATCACTACAGTAGCATTTAGATTATCATCATCGTCGTATGTATTAGTCCACAAGTGTCTACTGCTTGACATAGGCCTCCTCTTAAGATCGCTACACTGAGCGGCTATGAGCCGCTTGCATCCACTGATTGCCCGCGACCTTCAGCAGGTCATCGGTCCTCCTAGTTGGGAGTACACCCGTATTACGCTTTCCGGTTCGGGGTCGCCACTCTAGCAATTTAGGATCCCAACGTCCATCAATTCTACGAGCTTTACGTTATACGATACCTGAATTGCCCGTAGCACCTGTACGAGGAAATCAGTATTTTATCGAACAGATCTTTATTTAT
>WUAW01038613.1:29897-44634 GCA_017165845.1 Thaumetopoea pityocampa | reverse complement strand
GGATTCGAACCCGGGACTCATTGGCACAGAAAGCAGGGTCACTGCCCACTGTGCCAATCAGTCGTCATCATTCAGTGACGGTCTATAAGGCATACATTAATTTTCTACCGTCTGGCGGAAGCTTGTAATTGGCACTTAGTTACTCAAAGTGATATACATTTGGTAAATGTAGCCGTAAGCTCCCCAAATATATTGAATTAAAATAAAATGAACATCTGAATAAATAAATGAAACATTTGATTTAAAAAAAATGAATTGAGAAACTTTAGGATTAGTTATAACAAATACTCGTAGCAGTTCTCATCATACCATCATAGTCTGTATACGTAAAGGAAGTCAGTTTGGATCAGATCGGGTAAAGGACGTCAGTTTGGATCAGATCAGGTAAAGGAAGTCAGTTTGGATCAGACTGTCTTGACATCCAGCATATCATCATCATCATCATCATCATCATCCCCAGTCCATATCGTCCCCACTACAGGGGCACGGACATCCCCTGATCAGGAGGGGGATTAAGCCTTAGTCTACCGCGCTGGCCTAGTGCTGGTTGGTAGACTTCACACACCCATGCGGGCATGCAGGTTTTCTCACGCAGTTTTCCTTCTCCGTTAAGTACATTGGTGTCTACAATGTAGACCGTACATGAATTACAAATAATAACTCAGTGGTACGGGACCGGGATTCGAACCCACGACCCTTCGATCATAAGCCGTGTCTAAAACCACTACACCACCAATGCACTCATAACTATTTAATTCGTTAAATGAGTTATTTGTACTTCTGAATGCAGCTTGGCGCTATGACTTAGTGGTGCTCACGGGGGCGTAATCAAGTCACAAGGACTAGCATTAAATCAGTTAAAAATCTCATGACAGAAGTAAAGTCACTCACACGTCTGGCGTTTGTCAGCTATACAAAAGGCCTTTAATAGCGTTCGTCTACGACATCAAGTGCTCTGATAAAATATCAAATTTCGTTATAGCCATCTCTTTCGCCACATAATATCACATATTTTGTTATAAAATAGTAATAGAACATTACGTAATAAATATGAACTATTATGAAATAAAACATGAAACTTTAATTACAGAAAGGTAGGTATTGTAGCTATTTAAACTAAACGCTATAATTTAATATTCTCATTAGACTGGATTTACCCGTAGCTTGACTATTCACGAAATTATTTCACAAGTTTTAACTCTTATAGGTGTTATTATGATGTTAATTAAATATTAAACTGCGACTTATGTTAATAAAACTATGTCGGGTTTTTAATTAAGAAGTGCGTGACTTTGTAAATCGCGGCCAACCGAAATTACTACTAAATTTAATCTAACGCAGTTAGAGTTAACTCGGAAATGTTATCAGTGCAGACCTTTCAAGTGGAACACACGCATAGGGCGCGCGCACATCTGCGTTGAAATATCTGCGGGTAAAGTGAGTTAGTCATTCGATGTAGTAGTCTATACTATCATAAAATTATCAATTGTCAAATTTTGTAAATCAGAGATATTTAAAAAAAAACTAATCCGTCGATGCTATAATGCGATACTGTGAATACGATACTCAAATCAACTAATTAAGGGCATCTGAAATCAAATCCGTAGATGTTTGTTTGTCTGTCTGTTCGAGCTTCAAGCAAAAACCAAGCAAGCGCATGGATTTTGGTCAAACTATTACAGTCTTAAAAGAACTATTCCGACTTAAATACTCCAGTATGTTTCATCAAAATCGGTCCAGCAGAATTGAAAATACAGCCTGATCCCCGTTTTAGTGGCCGCCGTTAAGGTACAAGAGCTCAAGTAAAAGTGGTTCTAAGGCTTTTTATGTAAATCTATGATTGTTTCGGGATTTCCCAAGTTACAGAAAACCGACATTCACGCAGGCGGAGCCTTAAAGGTAGCTACCTTTAAGTTAAAAAAGAAACACCATGTGAGTTTAGAAACAGTATTGTAACGCAACGTACTTATTTTATCGATGAAAGTTTCTGGTACGGTTTTAATAGAAGTAAAACAAGTAAATACCACAGTGCCGTATTGTGTATTGAAACACTGACTGTGGGCCTTAAAACAGAGCTGAAGGTCAACATCGTGGAATTAAAAAATCCGAGGGACCCTAATGAAATATCCGTTGAATTTTGTAAATTATTTCTAGAAAATCCTTTGATCTGCAGACTGATTATTCTTATACATATGTTCGTGAACAAATTGTAGACTTGCATAAAAAATCATACATTTGTCAGAGCTGCTTTTAATTCGTAAATTGAAGCTTATGATGGATTGTACCTTTTGGTTTTCACAAGGACACCATTCTAGTCAACATGTTAAAAATGGCACATGACTTCGAAATTGACATTTACATTCGTCCGTTACAATTTGTCATTCTACTCTTTCGCTTGAAATCTTAACCGTTTTACACTTAACTTTAACAAGTGCAGTTAAATTTTGACTGCACGGATAGTTCAATCCCCACACGGGACAACAACTTTGCGTGAACCACAATTTGTTGTTCTGAGTCTGGGTGTTCTGTGTTTCCATTATTTGAATGTTTGTAAAGTCTCCGCGACACAGGAATTGTAATCCTAATGCAGGAGTTATCTTAAAAAAAAATTGTAAGCAACAATGAGTCAAATAAATTATTTAAATTTCATTTACTATTAAGGTATTATTGAACAGGCAATCCGCGCTGCGGTACGTATGAAATATTTTTACATCGCCTGTATAACAAATAAATGTAGATAATTATAAATGCAGATTACTTTTTCCGGGCGAAACGTTCGGCACATTTTTGTAAATAGACAATCTCTCAAACGTCACTGGCCGTTGTTTCGTCACGTTCATTGGGTATTTCCTCGTCGGCACTCCGCCGGTGACCCGCTAAGTACACCCCGGGGGGAGCAGTAGGGGCGCACGGCTTTTTCTTAAATTTTTAACATCGTCTTAACTCTCACTACTCCGGTACAATACACAAACGAGCAGCGTATTCAGTCACTAAATGAACCAGATACTTATAATTCGACATGGGTAGCAGTTTTGCCGTAATTAAACATATCGTCACCCTAGCACCATCACAACTTTGGGCAGGGTCTGCTGTTGTCAGAGATGTAGCTATGGAACAGATAATTGATACCATCTGAGTCATACTCTCATTAATAACTTATCCACACCGCCAACTGTCTTGATTTTGTGATTTTTTGGTACTAAACTAACATACATTGTGATTATGAGGCATATTAGTCGATAAATATAAAATCTGTTAATTACTCGACTAAAGCGGTCTTATCTGATCTAGTATAGCTATGAATGATCGTGATGACAAAAAAAAGTTTGAATATAATTTTAAGTCAAATCAAGTCATTCAGGAGATCATTCACAGAAGCATCAATAAATAAAACATTATATTTATAGTTACATTTTTCCTGTAACCACATATATGAACTAACATATATATTATATTAAGGATAAAATTCCTTCCAGCATCGAACTGAAAAATTTTAGAATGTGTGTAATTTATTTAAAAACCGTTAATGCATTGTGAAGGTAAACTACACATTTTAACGATAACTACTGCAATATATAGTGTCTGCCAAGCAATAACATATTTCCTCCCATGAACCGCAACATTATACATACATTATATAGAAAAAAAAATTCAAACCAATGACCTAAGTAAACCCAGCTGAACGTCGTCCTACGGGTAATGTTATTCAATGAATAACATTACCCGTAGGACGTTCCCGACGACCCGTAGAATGTTCAGGCGCTAAGATGTTTTGGTTTTATTTAGTACTAACTCTTCCCCGTAGCTTCGCCCACGTGAATGTTGGTTTTCCAGTACATGGTAAACCCCGAAACAATCAGATTTATACAAAAAGCTTTGGAACCATTTTTACTTGAGCTCTCGTGCCATAATGGCGGCTAGATTGTAATGGCTACTACTAGCTTATTTTTGCGTGAAGCTCTAATAAACAAAAAGCAAACAAAGATCAACGGATTTAGTTTCAGAAGCCCTTAATTAGTCGATTTGAGTAGTTTGTTTTTAAATATCTTTGATCTATAAAGATTTGACATTTAACAATTTTATAATAGTATAGATTATAAATTAAAACATAGTTACTTACTCTGGCCTTATATTAGAAATAATTCGTTATACTAGCATTTATGTATTTATTATCTATACTATTATATAATTGTTAAATGTCAATTTTGTAAATTAAAGATATAAAAAAAACTACTCAGATCGACTAATTAAATAAATTCTGAAACGAAATCCGTCGATGTTTGTCTATTTGTTTGTTCATTCGAGTTTCACACAAAAACCAGCGGGTAGATTTTGGTCATACTATTAAATTCTTAAAAGTACTAGTCCGATTTAAATATTGCATCATGCTTCATCAAAATCGGTCTAGTGGAATTGAAAACACAGCTTGATCCCTGTTTAGTAGCCGCAGTTAAGGTACGAGAGGTCAAGTAAAAGTGGTTCCTAGGCTTCTTATATATAAATTTATGATTGTGTCGGGATTTCCCATGTAACGGAAAACCGACATTCACGCAGGCGGAGCCGCGTGCAAAAGCTAGTACTATTATATAATAAAATTGTTAAATGTCAAATTTTGTATAATAAAGATATTAAAAAAACTACTCTGAGCGACTAATTTAGTGCTTCTGAAACCAAATCCATCGATGTTCATTTGTTTATTTATTCATTCATTCATTTATTATTTGCTTAACGTAGGTAGTAAGAACAAGGTGGGTTTTGTCTTGAAGTTCGCTATGTTATGCCAACATTTATTTGTTTGTTCAATCTTTACACAAAAACCAGCGAGTAGATTTTGGTCAATTATAATAATATATAGTTCTTATTCGCTATAATATGATAATTCTTTCGTACAATCTACTGCGTTGCCTGACCGCCATAACTGAATTTTAATTTTGGTTAAAAGCTTGTGATTTGTGCCACAGCCCGTGCCTAGTGTATAACGTGAAGACGCACTGTATAAGTATGATAATGGCCGCCGTTGAACGGCGGGTGTATGATTTGTTACGTGAACACGGACCGACGAAAATATACTGTAATATCTATTTGTCGTTTTATTTATTTACGAAGGTAGGCAGGCTTTGTTTTCGAATGATAGAAAATTTTATTTTAAGTATAGCGATAATTATGTCAGTCATATTCTTGATAGGCTTCCGGATAACGTGTTGTCTTTTTTAAAATGTGTTATCAAAGTGTGCGTGTTTTTAAGCTACTTGATGGATTTCGTAGAGGTCGTCAATATCGATTAGAGCGAGTTCCTTGCGTGCTGATCATCTTTTTTAATATGTTAGGTTTAAAGGTAGGCACGCTTATAGGTTTTATATATGCTTAATATAAAACTTAAGTAACTTATTTTTATATATATTTTTTTATAAGACACCTCCCGCATTAGGATTAAATTCCTGTGTCGCGGGGACTTTACCAACATTCAAATAACGGGAACACAGAACACCCAGACTCAGAACAACAATTTTTGGATTACACAAAGTTGTTTTCCCGTGCGGGGATCGAACCCACAACACTCGACATATATGCTTTATAAGTATTATATTGGAGGATTATGAGGATCGGTGAGGATCGCTGGGTCTCGCCGGATGCAGGTGGCTATGGACTGGTCGCGCTGGAATTAGATTGGAGAGGCCTATGTTAAGCAGTGGACAGCTACGGGTTGAAATGATGATGATGATGAATATTATATTAGATTATACTTATAGGTTTTTGAAAGTAGCGGTTGAATGTTACGTCTGGTGGCGCCGGCCACTGCCACAACGGTTACATCGGATCGTTGTATATGATATTACTATTACATTTCTTCACCGTGATTCAGTTTTTTATAATAATGTTGAATGAATGAATGAATGAAGTAAGTCGCTATAAATTTTAATATGGTATAATTATACTGATTTTTATAGACTACTAAGCTGGAATTATTGCGATATTTTTTAATATCTCTTTAGATGTTAACAACCCGATGTTGTTCTAATACCTTCAGACTCTTCACAAAAACAGTTGGTGTAATCCAATCAAAATGTTGAGATAATAAAATATTAAAATTTGAATGAAATGGAATGTGTATTTGCATGAAACATGGTATAGAGATTTCACCAAAAAAAAAAACTAATAATAATACTCGAGCAGCCCATTCCACCCCCAAAAGTTATGCAAATTAAAGAAATTACAAAATGATATATCGTATATTTCGAGTACGAAAATCGTCAAAACTTAGCCTTAACAAAATATTCATACTTTGTATAAAATGAATTTTCTATTAACCAGTATTTTAAACTTGCTCTCATTTGTGATAAAGGTCTCTCATTGTTTTTGGTAATTTATTATACACATTATGTAAGAACTTTTACCAAACGCCTATTATTTAATTAACACGGGCACATATGAAAAGGTTCAGAGTTTTTTTTAATAAATATACATATATCAAGCATATATAGCAAAACTAGTGTATGAATTACTCCAATATGTCCCGTAATTTATAAATGTGATTTTAGAAAATATAATTATAATGATTTTAAAACCTGAAGCAAATAATTTCAAGGAAGTAAGCAATTCCCATTAGACGGTATAAAGTGCGTCCATTCAATCGAAGGTACTTACTAGAGACGAATCAACAATCCTCAGGGCAGCAACGCATCTCCGTTAAGATCATAACTACAGATACACTGACGTGTCTGGAATCTTCTGTAAATGTCTATAGCTGCTTACAGTCACATGTATTAATATTATTATATTAAACATTTAGTTTTGTACAAATTACAGAACAAGAATGCGTATTTTAGGAAAATCTATGGGCATGGTTTGGTCATATAGAAAGAATAAGTGAGATTCGATTAACGAAACGAATATACCGGGAAAATGTGAGTGGAAGTGTCGGAAGAGGACGCCCAGGAAAAACTTACTTTAAACATATCAACAACTTGTTCCAAAAAGGCCAAGTTCGTAGCACTCTTAATTGACAAAAGTGTATGAGAAGATGTATGGATGTGGATGAGGCGAGAGAGGTGTGTCAGGATCGTAGTATGTGGCAAACTGTGGTCTCTGCCTACCCTTATGGGATACCGGCGTGAGTGTATATATGTATCTATGGGCAGGTGAGTTGACAAGTGTGTCGGTATGTATAATTTTAAACCGAAATAACAGTGTCAAACAATTTAATATGTTCAAAGCCGAGCAATTACATAACTTACAACGTATTATATACCTGCATTATTGAACAGTTGGAAGTGAAGACGTGCAAGACAACTTCCGAGCGCGGAACTGCATTCCGCAGACAAATAATTGAGACGAATCCTCTGGAGAGAATACGAAATTTAATGCGCTCAGCAGAAATATTGGAGCGTGTAAATTGACTACCAGCGGAAATGATCTTTCAGTTGTTAACGAATAATTTAACAGTCTGGTTTTTAGTTCTTAATAATTGTATATTTCAAGACCTCTATTGCCTGCCATTGTGTGTGTGCCAAGTTTATATTTTGGATCAGCTAGGATTTACGCTACATCAGTAAACCCTATGACAGTAGTGACCTTTCGTAATAATAATATTCTCGATACTTTTAACACATTAATCTAGTGCCAAAATAGGATTTCCTGTAACTTGGATACTGGACAACGATATGCATATTTACATAGATAAATACAATACATAAATATGTCCGTAACTCGGATACAGTTACTCGTACTCATCACACAAAGCTTGTCCTTACGAAGTTCGAACCCGATACTTATTGACACAGAAAACAGAATCACTGCGACAGTACCAATCAATCATCAATCATGAAATGTAAACAAATAATGTAATGAAATCATCATAGAATTTAAGCTATCGATTTTGATTTAAATATTTAGGATAAGAATTAAATGTTCTAAGAGCAATAAACAAATCATATTCATAGCTTAATTGAAATTTTAATTTTTGGGATATTCCGTAGATTATACATATAACCATCTAGCCAACAGTTTAGTGGAAAATGAGTTCAAGAACAAGAAAATAAATAAATATAGTGGAACAATGAAGTAATTAAAGTGCTAGCACTCAGTACGGTGCCAGATTTATGAACAGTTAGACTGAGTAACGTACACCGTGCCTGACAGATTATAGTGCTCTTGAAGTATCGGAGTCGCTAAGTGTAGAGTTAATAAATAGTTACTCTCGCTTAACAGTTCATCATTCATTCACCATCATTATTACGCTGTGGCATTCCACTGCTGGACGTAGGCCCCTCCCAAGGGCGTGCCACTTAGCCCAATCTTCGACTAAACGCATTCAGTAGCTGCCAGCCACTTTCCGCAGATCGTCGCTCTATTTAGCCGGGAGGCGTCCTACACTACGTCGTCCAAATGCGGCTTCCACTGCAGAACTCGCATGCTCCAACGATTGTCGATTTTGTGACAAATTTGACCAGCCCATTGCCACTTCAGCTTGCTTGTTCGACTGGCTATGTCAGTACCCCTAGTTCTTAACAGTTGTCTTCTTCCAATCCCAGTACCCATTTAATGAAACGGTAATTATGTACTACGTAAATCTATTTGTTGGTCTAGCAGATTTGTATATACCTCGCCTCTTCAGCAGACTAATGGATTTGTAACTTTGTGTGATTCGATGATCAGGAATTATTGTAGAATCTCAGCCGAACTACACTGGATTTTAATAATCGAACAATTTATGTACTAATTTTTGTATGTAATAATATTATCACGATAATACTCATTTATACTTTTGATGCTGACTGCACACACACAAACACATAGAAATATATTCTAATGAGACAACAAGTTGAATATTGTAAAAAGGCGGATTTGGATTATACAATACAAAATAAACTTTTAATTGGATAAATCTTTTTGATATAACAAAATATGAAAAGATATTCGTAAATATAATACAATTTTGTTTTCTCCCAATAACTTTTACAACAAAACGTCAGATAGAGTACCAACACGTTAGACTGCAAAAAAAAAGAATCTGAGAGCGCCGTAAAATTTATCTTAATAGGCACCTGCATAAAAATACATTGGAATGAAACCTTTTCAGAGAGCAGACAGCGCTCGCTCGTTCCTCCTCACCATTATCAGTGAGTACAATCTCTTTATGGGCGCGGCTATCTGCGCGTTTAATCCACTTTCTCTTTTTATCTTAAGACAAGGGAACGGGCGAAAAGGTCCGCGTCCTTTGTCCGCGACCCTTGATAACAGGATGACCTTTTTTCGTCGAAGGTTTATTAAACAAAAATACACCTGTGCAGCGTTCTAACACAATTGTGGAGATTTCATTAAATTCAATGGAGGGTGCCATAATTGGAACTGTTTCTATTTTTTTTTCGTTGTTTTCTCAGCCTTGTTAATTAATAAATATATTTTGTTATATATTGATTTGATTAGTAATATTTTGTTACTTTTAGCCTGTCCGGCAAATAGTCTTAAGTATACAGGTAAGCGACCCCGGCCCCCCGAGCTACTACTGTTCCTCCGTACTCCTTCCAATATAGTAGTATCCTATAGTTCTTTTCCCTAATTCCATATTCCTTGCTCTTCTTCCATATCGTACGCAATAAGGTATTTTAAAAATTTTGAACCTTATAAAAATGGCGGCGTCACGGTTCGCCACCTTCTCCACCCGACATGTCTCGTGTCGAATGGGACTTTGCTCATAACAAGTGAAAAGAAGTAATCTCTTCCTACCCCAATTTTTCGGTAGTATAATGGTCAGTGTAGTATAGTAGTTGGTACCCGCGCCTTTGCTCGTGTAGTACATGCACACTTCATCGTCATATCAGCCCACAGACATCCAC
The DNA here is from genome assembly GCA_017165845.1 of Thaumetopoea pityocampa. Taxonomy (NCBI): domain Eukaryota; kingdom Metazoa; phylum Arthropoda; class Insecta; order Lepidoptera; family Notodontidae; genus Thaumetopoea; species Thaumetopoea pityocampa. The sequence continues at coordinate 34,798 of WUAW01038613.1, read as the reverse complement.
TGCTGGGCGTAGGCGTTGTCTAATGACAGTCACACCGTGCAGCTACAATGCTACAAGCCGCATGCATCCACATATTGCGCGCAACCTCCACCAGGTTATCAGTCTACCTAGTCGGTGGTTGACCCGCATTACACTATCCGATTTGGGATCGCTATTTCAGCAGTTTAAGATCCCAACATGCATCGGTTCTGCGAGCTATGTGCCCCGCTCACTGCCACTTCAGCTTTGCATTCCTTTGATCTACATTGGTGACTCTAGTTCTCCTGCGGATTATCTCATTGTGAATTCTATCTCGCAGGGAAATTTCGAGCATAGCTCTTTTCATTGTTTGCTGCGTGACCTTGAGCTTTCTCGTGAGACCCATAATCAGTGGCCATCTCGAATCCATAGGTCATCACTGGTAATACGCACTGATTGAATACCCTACTCTTAAAGCATTGCGGTATTTCTGACAAGAAGACGTCGAGCAGTTTCCCAAACGCTGTCCAGCTGAGTTGGATTCGGCGACTGACCTCTTTTTCGAAGTTGAATTTACCTAGCTGGACTACACGTCTCATGTATACATATTCAGTCACGACATCCAAAATAGAGCCTTTAGGACTATTGGGTGGAACGGAACAAAAGTATTAAACATAATTTTGGTCATTCGCATATTCATTTCTAGGGCCATCTGTAGAGAAGTTCTATTGATACTATGATCAGGTCTATAAGCGCTTTCGCTATGAGTACTATATCATCGGCAAATCGAACATGAAACATATACTCGCTGTTAACATTAATGCCTAGTTCATTCTAATCCAGAAGCTTAACGACATCTTCCAAAGTCATTATCTTAAATATCCTATATTGTTTAGTTAATTACTGAATTTCAACATGGTGTGATTTCTTCAAAAATATTCGAATATCTCGAAGCTTTCAGTTTGATAAAAGTGTTATTCCAGCGATATATGTCGGTACATTATCAAAACAAGGTACATAACAACTATAAACGATAACTTATTCTGAAAGACGGCGGCGCGTCTCGCGCGCTCTCTAATCAAATAAGCGCGCGCGTGTGTTATGTAACTACGGAATATTTTACAAAATGGAGTCGGCGCTCCGCGAAAATTATCCAGGTTGGCTGTTGATACGAATTAATTCAGGCAGACGGGGCTCCCGACGCGCACTCCGAGCGCGGAACGGGAGCCAGCGCGATGTTACTATTGAAGTAATTAATTGCCTACGCAAAAACACATTCGCTGTGTCGGCGAGACACTGTCAATTAACTTGGATGGGCTCAGATGGCGGCACGGCGGCAACCGCCATTTTGAATTTTGAACTTTTTTATCAGGATACTAGCTTTTGTCCGCGGCTCCGCCCGCGTGAATGTCGGTTTTCCACTACATGGGAAATACCAAAACAGTCACAGATTTATATAATAACCACTTTTACTTGAGCTCTCGTACCTTAACGACGGCTACTAAAAGAGGCAACAAGCTACGAGTATATGTACAATTCTACTGGAGCGATTTTAATAAAACATGAACACACCTTTAAGTCTATAATAGTTTGACCAAAATCTGCCCGCTAGTTTTCGTGTAAAGCTTGAACAAACAAACGAACATCAAGAGATTTGGTTTCAGAAGCTCTTAATTAGTCGACCTGAATATTTTTTTGAACATTTTTCTTTACAAAATTTGAGATTTAACAATTATGCATACATACATATATACATACATCACGACGATATCCCATAGGAGTAGACAGAGACCATAGTATTTACNGCCTCTTTCCCATTGGGGTAGGCAGAGACCACTTCTTTCCACCTGCTACGATCGTTCAATGTAGCAGAGTACATTTCGCCCCCGCAAGAAATGAGACGTGTAGGGTGGCGAACCACGACGCCGCCATTTTATAAGGTTAAAAATGTTAAAATTCCTCACTGCGTTCCCGCGGTTTAATGGAGAGGAAAGGAAAAAGGATGAGGTAGGAAAGGTGTATTGAGCAAGGAATATGGAATTTTGCAATAGGATTATAGGATATAGGATACTACTATCTCGGAAGGAGTAGGGCTAGATAGGCTCGGGAGGCCGGGGTCACTTACCCGTATATTTAAGTATATACCCGTATACGTAAGTCTATTTGCCGGACTACAAGACTAAAAGACTAAGTACGCCCTGACCTAACAAAATAATAACAATTATAATATTACAAAATAGAAATAGATCCAACCAAGGTCTGTACACCGCGACACATGCGATTCGAGTGCGTGCCGACTGCCGAGTGCCGACTAAACATGTGGCCCATTCATAAGTACACGCCGAACTGGTGGAAGCATACCCACTATCAAATGATATTTTCTGTGAAATACCCCTTGTTGTGATTCACAAGATGGCGTTGCTATCGCATGTCGCGTCACTTGCCGTACGTTATTTTCACAGATAAACAACATAATATACATCACTAGTTGAATAACGCCTTAATGAAATTATGCGTGTTATAAATGATGGAAATTAATAATGGACCATGTCGCTCGTGGCATGATTCAAATGTTAAGCTGTCGCTACTTTATATTCATTTAATTGCTGTAACGATCTCTGTGTGTGGTATGCTCTAACATGGCATGTGATGCATTTAGTACTGAAAAAGAGCGAAAATATCACAACAATGCGTAGCATTAACCCATTTCATTCCCATAGCTTCCACATACATCCAGCAACTAATGCCATTCATACACTAGCCGGGACACAATAGTACGTGTCCTCGACGATTATTGTTAAAATATTATTGAATACATTTATGCGAATATAGCTGTAACGTCTTTCTTTACTGTATTAACTTTTAGTACAATGTTGTTTGCGTACTGGCGCTGTGTTCATATTTTATACCGCGCTCTGTGGTGCAAGTGTACACAACGGACGTCAAATCTTTCTTTTCGAAAACCTGCGCGTCACGCGACGCTCGTGTCGTTCATACTTTAATTATATAATTAAATAAAATTGTGGAAGTACAACCCGACAATCGGCAAGCGTTGTTTTACACTTGATACTCTTAGCATTGGTGTATTGTTGTAAAATTTTGTAGCTGTGAACGGTGTACGCTGTGCTGCGATGTATATTCAGACATACCGCTCGACGTGTTCTGATCATCTTTTTATTATTCCAGCACAGGTTTTCCAGCGTGGCCATTCAAAATTATGCAACAATATTAATATTAACTGCACTAGCACGCTTACGGCCGCATTATTCTTATCATATTGACGGCACCTGTCCGGTCATCTTGACTTGACCGCGGCTTGACCTTTTTTTATTCTCGGCGTAACGTTATGTTATGATAAATTATAACCCATGTCGATTTCAACCAAATTAACGTGACTCTAAATGAAGTTGGATAAATCGTTGGACACTGAGGCCAAATAACACAGATAGAAATAAGTAGCGGCCTTTCGCACAGTTCTTGTTAAACCGTTCATCACCGATATCATTCTTCTACATGGTGATGAGGATAATTGTAGTGTTGCATTGTAGAATTGTAGCATTATATAACATACGCATGCTAGTAACTTCATTCTAAGAAATTATTAATTCATCTGTTTTATAAATTTAGTTCACTGTAAATTTATTCTTAGTTTTTCAGCCTACCTACATGTCATTATAATTATTAAAATTAAGTCTAATATTGATGCTTAAGCATTGTAAAATTTGTAAAATGCCATGGCTGCCACATCAACATGCACTAGCTACCTACCATTCCTCTGCTTACTCTTGCGCTAGTGAATGTGATGTCGCGGCCATGGTGGAAAACACGACAGTCCTATAATGTTTGTTTTTTCACCATGGTTTCTGGGTTTTCCTCTCTTTCCTCTCTACTTCTTCATCTACTTCTTCTCTGCTTCCTGCTGTTCAGCCAGAAATCGACGTCCTCTAACTCTGGGAACTGCCCCAGAGCGACGCCAATGGTCAGCATTATCGACGTCTTCTAACTCCGGGTGCTGCCCCGGAGCGACGCCGTCTCGGGACTACTCTTCTTGCACATCTCAACGCCGGGAGCTGACCCGCGCGAACCCAGGGAAGTGGTAGTTCACTTCACCAGCAACAACTCGATCGTATACCGAACCCGACCCTGAGATTCTAATTAAATTATTATTTTTTGGAATTATATTTTTTATTTTTGCTCTGGTGACGCTAAGCGTCACATAGCGAAATGACCAGTGATGATATTGATGAAGACGAGTATGTTCATGTAAGAATTTCACCAGTTGTAGGTCGAAGTGTAACAGGAGTAGCAGTATCGGAAAAGGAAAAATCTTCTGAGTAGACCGGTGTTATATCTGGTGGGGCCTGCCACTGCCCCAACGGCTGATGTTAAGATATACATACACACACACACACATACATGTTAGGATGTTACATTAAGTCGCTATTTAACTTCATTAGCGTGATTCAGGCTTCTAATATCATCACTTAGGAACAGCGCCATCTAGTGAGAATGCGTGGTATTATGTAATGAAGTAGGTCAACACACCAATATCATGATACCACGTGTATTTTACAAAAACGCGTAACACTGGTGTATAATAAAGAGTATGTGTTCTGTTTACCTGCATGCGAACGTGAATATTACACAAATAAATAAACGTTTCGGGCGCGGTGTGCGAGCGGCTCAATAAATTTAGCTAAAATTCGTGACGTAGCGACGTGCGCGCCGCGCGGCGTTGCGTAGACACACCTGCGGTTGACAGGCTCATTTGTTTGCCGGCTCCGAAAGCATCAATCGACTCGGTCGAACCCACTAGACGACGCGGCATCTATCAACGTTACGACGATACGCGCGCGGAAAAAATATTAAACACTAGCCGCACCCGCGACTTTGTCCGCGTAAATAACAAAATTATATATATAGAGCAAAATCCATATTAACAT
>WUAW01038613.1:1609-25881 GCA_017165845.1 Thaumetopoea pityocampa | reverse complement strand
TTGGTTGTACACCTTAGTTTTCAGGCACTGGGGGATTTTGGACGAGAAGACGTTTTGTAATTTACCGAACGATAAATATAAGCGAATAATAGGTCGGGGAAAAGTTTTTTTGTATTTTGTGCGTATTATTTTTTAATTATATCTCTTTGCTTGTATTGTTTATTTCTGGCTGATTTTGATATTACGAAAAAAGTTACATTGAAAAAAGAAAATAAAAAAAATGTTTCCCGCCATTTCTGTTTGTTAAAATGAGCGAGTCTAAAGAAGTAATGGCAGTATGGCTTTGTTTGTTGCTCCGCCTGTCCATATGGACGAAACAACGACTACGACTACGACTACTACTAAAGAAGAAATTCGATATATTCTTAAATTTTATTACAAAAAAATGCGACACAAGCCGTGAAAAAAAATTACGACGTTTATGGACCTAACGCAGTGTCAGTAAGAGTAGCACAAAGTTGGTTCGAGCATTTTGAATCCGGAAATTTTGATGTCACAACTTAATCCTTATTCAAAAAATAATAAAATGAAACAATCATGTCATTTTATTATCAGATAACTTTTCAGAATAACAAACAGCCTGTGTGAGTAACAGTGGGTGTACGGTCGCATGAATATATTACGCTTGCAAAAATCACGTCGTTTTGTTGCTCCGTCGTTATGTAAAGTAGCTTCCCCACAAACCAACATACACACCTTTTATCATGCGGATATATGATCGTACAAGTGAGTACATTAATAATCTAATAAATTACAGCAGTTATATTTTGTGCACCCGTAACGAAGAGCTGAGACCATCTCACGTGTCTTAAGTTACCACATTACGTACATTTTTATGTACAGATAAATCACCATGGAGACATTTTTGGTTTTGTAATAGTATTTGGAACTAAAACCGGAATAAACCAGTTTGCGTTAGCCACCACGTGTCTGCACTCTCGCGTCAGTCGCTTATACGTAGCGTTAGAAGTTAGTTATACATATTAAATTACAAGTATCCACCTATAAAAATAAAAAAAATACATAAACTATTTGTTAAAAGTGTCTATTTATCTGCTAACCATACACTACTACAAATTTAAAAAAGTCTCTAAGCTGATTTGGGTGTACAAGTGCCTATATTCTCTAATTTTTACCATTAAGTCTATTTGTCAGTTTGGTCCTTCTAAACTAACCAATTTTGATGCGATATTTACTAGTATTTATAGAATTTTCAAATTAAATTTATAAATAATAGAAAAGTCGTTATATAGTTTAATCGTCAAATCATTTTGGGTGCTTACATGTCTTATGCTAGCTACCAGTTAAAAGATACGTTAAAATAATTAAAATTACCATAGTCTTATCCATCCAAAGGTTGTGTCAAAGAGATGGCATGTTTTATAATAATAAGACTACCCAATATAGGTAGACTTTTTATTTCTTATTATTATTATGTTTGTAATATTTTTTTGTGTCGGTGTGCAATAAAGAGTACTCTATTCTAAAACAAGTAAATTCAAAAAGCCCACATTTTCCATTTCGATCATTTTGATTTCGTATTTTTAAATTTAAACAAAAATGGTATGTATATGATATAATACACATTATCTTTATACATATCTGTCACTTCTAAATACTTGGTGATTTTTAAACCTCAATGTCATCGTCTCAATAGTAAATTGCGCCGGAATCGGTCGCAGTCTATCTGTCTTCTATAGGCACTATTACAAAATTGTTGAATGTCAAATTTTATAAATCAAATATATATATAAAAAAAACTACTCAGATCGACTGATTTAGGGCTTCTGAAATCAAATCCGTCGATTTTTGTTTGTTTGTTCGGGCTTCACGCAAAAACCAGCGAGTAGATTTTAAATAAACTATTACAGTCTTAAAGGTACTATGCCGACTTAATTAATGCAGCATGATTCATCAAAATTGGTCTAGTGGAATTGAATATACAGCTTGATGCCTGTTTTAGTAGCCGCCGCTTAGGTTAGAGAGGTCAAGTAAAAGTGGTTTATAGATTTTTTCTATAAATCTATGAATGTGTCGGGATTTCCCATGTTGCGGAAAACCGACATTCACACGGTCGGAGCCGCGGGCAAAAGCTAATTTTATATACATTTATATATTTTTATCGGTTTTTTATATATTTCAGATCATCGGTCCACCGTGGTACGCCAATACATTTACGCAGTTTCGCACGCAATGCAGTCGTAGAGGAGGCAGTATCACATGAGGGGATTTCAATCACAGTTGCTGCAACCCGGATCACGCGAAATCGATTGCCATTAAACATTCAACGCGCGAGCGCGATACAACTTATTCAGAATTTGACTGCATTTCAGATAGATTGTTGGATATTTGCAGATGTCATTACAAAATGGCGTATAGTTATAATAAAGTTTCAGTGACATAGTCTAACATATCTTGGATATCTAAGGAAGCTGTATATGTATGATGTGCGAAAAAATAACGTTCTCATATTCCGAGTAGTATCAAATAGCCATCGTACGTCCCATCACTCTGGAAAAAGTGTCGGAATTCAAGTTGTTTGGCCGTTTGTTTACAAAGAATTTGAAAGGCGACACTGATACAGAAAGAGAAAGGAGTTGGCGTTCCGATGCAGTATGCTGAACCATAGGTTCGCGCGTCACAGCAGAAGTGAAAATTGCATTCTATACCATTATAAAATTGTTACATATCAAATTGTGTAAGTCAAAGATAATAAAAAACTACTCAGATTGACTAATTAAAGACTTCTGAAACCAAATCCATCGATGTCTATTTATTTGTTTGTCCGAGCTTCAGGCAAAAACTAGCAGATAAATTTTGGTCAAACTATTACAGTCTTAAAGGTACTATACCGACTTAAATACTGCGGCATGTTTTATCAAAATCGCTCCAGTAGAATTGAAGATACCGCTTGATCCCTGTTTTAGTAGCCGCTGTTAAGGTATGAGAGCTCAAATAAAAGTCGTTCTAAGGCACTTTATATAAATCTATGATTGTTTCAAGATTTCCCGTTTCTGTATATGCAGAAGACATATTATGACGCCTTCGTCTTCAATTGTTATAATACACAGACTATAGGTAAAATCTGTACGCGGAAGTACTTACAGATGGCTTTAACAATATTATTCGCAACGGAATAGCATCAATGATGTATAGGATCCCGGGGACCACCAATAACCTTCTGAAAACTATCACACAGAAACCTGATTGTACCGTCTCGGAGCACATACGTGTACCTAGTATACATAGAGAAGAAAAAAAAGACAAAATTATTTGTTATTAAACCAAACCACTGTAACATATCCGTATGATAAACACGTCCAATCACTTGATGATTGATGTATGACATTAAATTACAAATCTCATTACTCAATCCGATTTTAACAACATTGATATATATAAAAAAAATAGTAATTTTCAAATGCGCGAATATAATTTAGCTGAAACGTTTTCAGAGCGCGATATCTGTCCTCATCAAAACAAGATATACAAAATTATGCCTCACATTTCTGAACAACGAGATCAACTTTTTACTTTTTACAGTTTCCAGTGCCAGAGGTACTCGGGAGCCTGCGTGCACCCACAAATGCAAGTACTACGTCAGTCTTTTGCTTACCGGACCTACTTGATCGACACGGTGATGACATTTTTATGCTGGTAAGAAGATTTATATTCATCAAATGTTTTCGATATGTATATGAGTAACCTCTAATTCACTAAGCATAGGCATTAGCATTTATTATATTTAAATTTTACGTACTTTTAGAATTGGCTATTACCAGTATAATATTGGAAGAAATTGAAGTTAGGTATTAAAGTTAGGGTATTAAAAAAAATTAACAAAAAATCAAAACCAACTTCAACAAAACACTATACTCTAAAATGCACTAAAAAGTAAAAAAAAAAGTATAATTACGTCATTTATTTACTTGAATATCACAATCAATTTATTAGGACCATAAACAATATTTACAACATAACAATAATTGCTATTTTTGGAGTTGACGCCAGCCATTTTTAGAGCATATTTGGAATTGATAAAGAAATAAGAGATTGTGAAACAAAGAAGAGAAATCATATTCATAAAAAAAGATGACGCCATTGAGGCGATGATGAGATAAAATTCAGAACCATTAAAAAGAAGTACAGAGAAGAAAAGTACGCGTATTGAGTAAATAGGGACATTATTAAGAAGAAATGAATGTCTCTAAAATAGCCAGCAGTGCTAAATAAACGTGAACCCTTTGGATAATAGTCCAGGGATTGATGATCATTCATTAAACATACCCCAAATCTGTATACTCACGAAAGCGATTCAGAACAAAATATTACATTCGGAAAGCAAAGCTAAGAAGTACTTAATATAATATATACGAGTATTAATAAATTAAAAAAAAATATCATGTTAAAATCATCATAATGAAGAGATATAAGAAAATTATGTAATACAATAAAAAAAACATCAAAAAAGAAAACAAGAAAATAAATATTATATTTCACAAAAGGATAAAAGACACAAAGGTACACTTTTTTGAAGATGAAGCTAATAGTTCAAGATAAAGGGGTTTTATAACCAGAAATAAGATAAGGAAACAAAAGAGGTACTTGCTTACTCGACAATCTGATTTAAAACTTTTTTGTTTTAAAACTTAGATGATTATTCTTTTTAAAGATTTCAAATATTTTTATAGACAGAATTTTATAATGAAGGGTTGGTGAAGGAAAGATTAATTTGTTTTTGAGAAACTCTTTTGTGTTACTTTATTATTTGTGCTTATTGTTTCTAAATGTTTCAAATTGTTTATTTTTGTTTTTGATGGTGTCATATTTTTTTGTGAAGTTTAAATTAAAATTTTCGAAGTGTGGCCTTCAAAACTGTTATTTGTGATCAGTTTATTAAAAAAAAAATTATTAATACTTATAATTTCTCACTTTACATAAATCCGCTGCATATTTTTCATATTTTTTGTTCAGGTAAGTTAGAAGTCAAAAGTGCCTGGGCGGCAATTGCCACCTTTTGCGAAGCCGTGACGACGTAAGGCAAAAGAAGCGTATTGAAGTGCAACATAAACTCTAAAGACTATTATTAATCTGTGACATAGATAGTTTTTTTCATTGCTCTGTGTCCGACTTCTTGTCGTGTCATCGTGTGTGCTCTGTAATTGTTCACTGTATTCTTACTTAATTAATAAACTACTTTGTATCCGAACAGTTTTCCTATAAAGCGACTGAGCGGCTCAGCACGAATCCGGCTCGGTGGTAACATCCGGGGCGTAGGCGCAGGGCCTACGTGAGCCGGCAGCTGCCCTAGGACGTTGTTGAACAGAACAGTTCCATGGCAAGAGCGCGCTGCGTCCGACGTGCTCCCATAGAGGTGGGGAGCAAGAAAGGCTCCCTGGGAGAGCTTTAGGGCTCAAGGCGGGAGAAAAGTTTAGATCTCTCTCGGAACAGAATAGGCCCGTGAGCGATCAAGGCCAAACCCGCCCGAACGGCGGGTGACTGCTCACGTATTTCCCGTGCTCGACCACAAGGGCCAAGGCGAACCCGCACAGTGTTTGGTGGGTGCAATCCTCACACGTCCCACTGTACCCCCGGCGCAGCGGAATGCGTCAGTCAGCCATTTTCAGTACGAAAAAAGTCAAAAGTGTTATTGTGGTGTATGTATCTTTGTCGATTCACAAATAAACTTCATATCTAAGAGATGTGCCCATAAGTACACTTTTTGAGTTCCTTATACAAAGAATGGAACAATTTTGACTAATCCAAAAGTTCAATAAATACATAAAGTGGTAAAACCCCAAGATGCCTACGATGAATAGCTTCGTGCTTACTTTTATGCGCACAGACTGATAGCACAGTGTGGATAAGGATTTGGACTAGTTTTAGCTGTATAGCTGCCAATATCCCAACTACGTTGACCAGTTTAATGTCTACGAAATATCTGAACGAACCACAAAACGATAACCTATTATTATGAAGTTAACCTGATGATAACACAATAGTGATAAGGTACACAAAGGTCAGGGTCATACACAAGTATAGATGAGTTTCTAAATGACTTTGGAATTACAAAATTGATATTTTTTTGTATTCATCAAACAGCACCCTTAACATGTTACTCCGGGGAATCCTAGACACGAAAGATTGGAAATCATTGGTGTCTGACGACGGAGTCCTTTTAACTGTATACGCTAAATTTACAAGAATATACACCGACATTATTTATTTCAAATTTATTATATTTTTTTATCAGTGTCGCGTCCATATCAGTTTTCGCTTAGATGGGATATACCGATAAAATTATAGATTTACATAAAAAGCCTAAGAACCACTTTTACTTGACCTCTCCTACCTTAACGGCGGCTACTAAAACAGGGATCGAGCTGTATCTTCAATTCTACTGGACCGATTCTGGTGAAGCATTCCTCAGTATTTAAGTCGGTAAGTAACCAAAATTTACAGGTTTTTGCGTGAAGCCCGAACAAAAAAATAAACAAAGAAATAACAGACATCGACGGATTTGGTTTCAAAAGCCGCTAATTAGTCGATCTGAGTAAACAGTTTTTAAATATCTCTGATTTTTGAAAATTTTACATTTAACAATTTTATTATAGAAATCGAATAGATATTAATCTACTAAACAGATTTCTTTTAATAACTATATGCCTAAATATTTACGTACGTACGAGTATATTCATATAGTCAATAATATTTTGTTAACTTCGTTATCTTCAGAGACCTAATTCTAGTTTTATTAACTTGGTTGATTAAAATAAACTTATCGTTTGCGTTATCATTTCAAACCTACATGTCTGCGCATCCAAAGTTGTACACTAATATTATTCCAACTAATATTTTTAATCAAGAAGCGAAAGTGCATTTGCCTCTCTGTCTGTCTCAACTTTTGAGCCGATGTTTATAAAATTTGGCAGATGTTGTTTGCGAATTCATTTTAATAAAGTAACGTCGCCTTAAGGATTGATGCTGCCATCTACATTAACCGCAATTGGTCGGTTTTTGCATTCGTCGGCTAATGAGAGACCATTATATTTTACTCAAAAAATAACTGTTATCACACCGTACGCATCCGACTTCATGTAAAATAACTGTTATCGCACCGCACGCATCCGACTACATGTAAAATAACTGTTATCGCTCCGCACGCATCCTACTACATGTAAAATAACTATTATCGCACCGCACGCATCCGCCTTCATGTAAAATAACTGTTATCGCTCCGCACGCATCCGACTTCGTGTAAAATAACTGTTATCGCTCCGCACGCATCCGACTTCGTGTAAAATAACTGTTATCGCACCGCACGCATCCGACTTTATGTAAAACAAAACGAAAATTAAACTCTAAAACCATATCGACAACTAATTTCAAAAAGCCTTCCTCTCCAAACACATATGTACATATGTGCGGCTTTCTCCCTGACTCTTCGGCAGGGAACCGAACCCTGGTCCCCGCGTGATCCTGCCCACTATAATACCGAAAAGTTGGGGTAGGCAGAAACCACATCTTTCCACTTGCTACGATCGTTTAATTTAATAAGGTGGTAGTAAGGTAATAAGGTGGTAGTAATCCGTGGCCCACATTACATCCCCGTGGGAAACGAGATGTATCCGAGAGAGTAGTATCCTATATCATATAGTCCTTTTCCCAAATTCCATATCTCTTGCTCAATACACTTTTCCTACGGGTGAGGTAGTATATTAGTTATATAGTATATTAGTTATATAGTACAATATAGTAAATTACAGTACAGTATAGTACAGTACAGAACAGTACAGTATAGTAGATAGTATAGTAATAGTATAGTAGAGTAGTCTAGTATCCCTGTTTCCCTTTTCGTGGGAACTCAATCAGGAACTTTAAAACTTTTGCACCTTATAAAATGGCAGCGTCGTGGTTCAGCACCCGACACGTCTCGTTACCCGCGGGGGCGAAATGTGGGCTACGGATAGCCACTTTGCTACATTGATTGATCGTAGCAGGTAGAAAGAAGTAGTCTCTGCCTACCCCAATGGGAAAGAGGGGTGAGTGCATGTATGTATATAACATAATTATATGCTTAATCGGTTTTCTTTAATTCGATTTTATCATTGTATTATCTATATCTTTTTAAATTCCGAACATAACCATACCTATGCTATATTATAACGATTGTAAATTTTAAAAAAACTAAAGGTCTCATTTCAAGAAAATTCTTTTCTATTTTCCTTATATTTGTTAAATTTACTATTTTTTTTTTAATCAAAATTGCCCTTTCAGCACTATTCACTATACCGTATACTTTCGCAAAACCGGTTCGTTCGATTCACCCGTGATAAATTCGTCAAACTACCGCCTTAAAGGGAACAATTTTAAAACTACTGGTTTATTGGAGTAAGGTAGGCGGCAGCATGGGTCACCAGTAAATCACGCGCGGGCTGCGCCGCGAAAATTCATACGAAAGGAGAGCCCGCTGATTTATGGGAAATTAGTTTCAGTCAGTGAACGTAATTTTAGAATCTGTTCTACGTAAATCATGCTGGACTGACTACACAATAGATTTTGTTGTAGATTAACGAGAAAACTGTATCATCAAACAATTTATATTATCTAATAGCTTTATCTCGTGTCTCCGTTCGCGTAAATGTCGATTTTTCGCGAGATGGGTAATCCTAAAACAACCATAGATTTATATAAAAAACCTTTAACCACTTTTACTTGAGCTCTCTTACTTTGACGGCGGCTACTAAAACAGAGATCAAGCTGTATCTTCAATTCTACTAATATTGTAGTCTAGACTATTATTATCTATTGTATTGTAGTCTAGAGTGATGTTGATGAAACGTGCCACAGTATTTTAGTCGGAATAGTACCTTAAGACTTTGATCAAAATCTAACCGCTGGTTTTTGCGTGGAACTTCCAAAACAAACAAACAAATATCAACCGATTTGGTTTCAGAGGCCATTAATTAGTCGATCTAAGTAGTTTTTTTAATATATTTGATTTACTAAATTTGACATTTAACAATTTTATAACAGTACAGATAATATGGATTTATCTATAAAATGTATACGCAGATTATTACTAGCTTTTACCTGCGGCTTCGCTCGCGTTGATATTCTTAAATAAATGTCAGAGACCGTTGAAAATACAATTATTTAATAATTTTGTAAAATATCTTTTCTATCCTTCGGGAACAGATTTGTTTTTTCGGGATAAAAGATATCCTACGTCCTTCTTTATATCCCTGCAATTTGTGTACAAAATTTCATAATGATCGGTTGAATAGTTAAATTGTGAAAGCTTAACAAACAAAGAAACAAACTCATTCACATTTATAATATTAGGATAACTCGTGTACTATGTGCGACACTGCGCCCACAGACATCCACTGCTGGACATAGGTCTTCTGTGTTGATCGCTACACTCACTGATCAGGCAATCGGTGGACTCATCGATTTCCCACGACCTTCACCAGGTCATCGGTCCACCAGATAGTCGGGAATCTGCCCGCATTTCGTTTTCCTATTCGGGGTCTCACTCCACTGCACTCCAGCACGTTAGGACCCTACGTTCTGTTAATGTGCATATCTCGTTGTAATTTGTTTAATACCCCAATCCTGTATAACATCGATATCCTGTTTTTAAACAAACTTCATTGCCACCTTCGTTCAAAATGAATAAATTCTTTTAAAGACGAGCCTCATTACCAGCACTGAGCTTCTATGGACTCATGAGAGTACTATGGTCGCGGCTTTCATCCCCAGACTCGCGGTCTCGATAATTTTGAGGGTCTTCACGATTTTTTCGTATTTTCGAGACTACTGCGGGAATAACAGACTTTTGAGACTTACAATATTTACACAATTCTTCTCAGTTTTTTTAAGCAACAATAAAATTACGCTATCATTAAAAATATTGCACAAAACATTAAATAAATCTATAACTAAAAACCAAGTTATCCAGCAAATACCAGTGAGTTCAACGACAACAGAGTAACTAGAATATGAACTTGATAATTTGTTAAACCTCAACAAGACATTGGTGAGAATAAAACTTTCATGTCTATCCATATCTTGCAAGTAACCTTGCGTGTGAAAATAACTCTCTTTGAAAATGGTGGTGACAGGGGGCAATACGGCTTAACTGTTGCTATAACTGTCTAATATCTATGCCCCCTACTGTCATAGAAGCAGAGAGAGCTTTTTCTAACGCGGGTTACTTTTGAAATAAAATCATATCCTCTCTGTCTGAAAGTACATTAAATGCTCTTTGATTTTTACGTGCCCAGTTTAAAAATGAAAAAACAAAAGTTATAAATAATTGTTAATTTTACATACATACATACACTTACGCCGGTATCCGATAAGTGTAGGCAGAGACCACAGTTTGCCACATATTACGATCGTGATAGAACTTTCTTGCCTCATCCACATCCACACATCTTTTCATACATTTTCGTCGATTAAGGGTGCTACGAACTTGACCTTTTTGAAACAAGTTTTTGATTTGGTCGAGATAAGTTTTATCTAAAGCTTACCTTGATCAAGTTAGTTTTTTAAAAGAATAGGAAGATTAATAATGATTTAGTTAATATTTTTTATTAAATAATAAGATTAGTTACTTTCAAAAAAATAACTTGTATTTGAGTTTTTAACAGTATTATTAATAAAGTACTTTATTGAAATATCTTCTGTTGACTGCCTAAATGTCTAGCCTATGAGTATGAAACATATTTGTGAAATAGTCGCGAAAGTCTCGTTTTTCCCGTAAGCTTTAAGACCGCAGCGAGACTCCATTTTTTTCCGGGGATGCGTAAATATAACGAACCTGAAAGCCCTTCTCTGTACTGATAGTGATAATAATTATTTCCTGTACGATAAGTGGAATGTTATATTAAAAGAAAATCCACATATCAAACACGAACAGAGCCGCGTGGGTTGCATGTATAGCTTTAATTGGCCGGTGTTAAATTGATTTTCAGTGAAATGTGGCCGGATGTTTCTAACGGCAGACTAGCGTTTAATTACCGACTGTTATTATTAGTAACTGACTTCATACGGTAGCGTTATTTTATACGTCCTGATCAAAATTGCTCGCTTACAAATCAATTCTTTAATTTTACATACTAGCCTGCCTACCATTATCCTACTACTGCCATGCCATACTACTGCCATTTATACTCGGATCCGAGTGGCAGGCAGTGAATGTGTTGAGAAACTTTACCTTTTTATAATATTAGTATAGGTAAATAAAAATACAAATACGCCTTGCCGCCTCTATTGTGAAACATTGAAAAAATAAGTTGTGAAATGAAATCATTTATAAATTCCGACGGCCGTGTGCGGAGGTTACGGCGGGTATTTAATGGGGTCAGACCAATCATGCTAATGAAAACAAGCCATGCAATCCGCTGTGTTTAGCCTCTGAATATTCAACGGGCTATTTTCTTAACGGTAGGTGCTCCAGATTCAGGCCAGCACTCGAACATTGAACGGTGTGTGGGTACTTCAGCGAGTGGGCGGCCTGATTCGAGACAGGATCGCGGCTTTGGTCCGAATGCCTAAATTTCTCCTGCGATATAATTGCGATTTGGAAATATGAGTACGAAATTATGATTGTTTTAATAACTTGTATGCTATGTTACGCCGACGTAATAATAGCCATCTCTTCTCTTGGGTGAGATGAGAACCAGCTAATCACTGTACCAGGATAATAGGCAACAGCGTTGCCTTGTTATTCAATTAAATCTCCAAGAGCTCTACCCAACCTGGAGATTATGGCAAATCCCACCATTTATGGTGGAGGCTTACGTCCAACAATGGACTTGCACAATCCGGTGATGATAATGATGATATGTAGGTACAGCGAGAGGCACCATTGAATTAGCTGTAGTCTAATCTGGTCACCAACGACATGATAGAGAGTACTATTTATTGTATACCTATCTATCCATACTATTATAAAATTTTTAAATATCAAATTTTGTAAATTAAAGATATTAAAAAAACTCTGAGTAGTTTTTTTTCGAAATCGTCGAAATCCCGAAACAATCATAAATTTATATAAAAGTCTGAGAACCACTTTTACTTGACCTCTCGTACCTACCTAAGCAGCGACTACTAAAACAGGGATCAAGCTGTATTTTCAATTCTACTAGACCAAATTTGATGAAAATGATGCATTAATTAAGACTGTAACAGTTCAATCTAAATCTACCCGTCGATTTTCGCGTGAAGCCCGAAAAAACAAACGAACATCGACGGATTCGGTTTCAGAAGCCCTTAATTAGTCGATCTGAGTAGTTTGTTATTAAATATCTTTGATTTTTGAAAATTTGACAATTAACAATTTTATACTAGTATAGACATATAGATACTAATAATTGTAGATTGTGTGCATTGGTGGTGTAATGGTTATTTTTAATTCATCTGTGGTTTACATTACAGACACCAATGTACACATCGGAGAAGGAAGACTTCGTGAGGAAACCTGCATGGCCGCGTGGGTGAATGAAGTTTACCAATCCGCACCAGGCCAGCGTGGTAGATTAATCCCCCCTAATCAGAGGAGGTCCGCGCCCCTGTATTGGGGACGAATACGGGCTGTGGATGGATGGATGACTATTAATTAATACTTGATACAACTTCGATAATATAATAGTCAGTATCCCAACATGTCACGCGGGAGACCGAAGTTCGATTCTCCGCCAGAGAACTAGGAAAAAAGGCGTGAATGTATGTATGTATGAAAATCCACTACTGGACATAAAAATATATATATATATATAACATAGTTTTGGTGGGACCTTGCAAATGCCAATTAAATTCTACTATATCTATGATGTATGACAACTATATCGTGTAAGAAATTAAACGTCCAAAAAGCGGTACAAATAATAAAGCGGTACCAAAACAAACCAATAAAGTTGACTCTATAAAATTCTCATATTGTCGGTCGTTGGAAAAAAAATGGTTTATTAGCGTTGAGGGTAGGCGGATACGATAAATATAAGGTCGGGAAGACGCCGCAGTCCCGCCAAGTGCTGCGCCTTTTCTTCGGAATAACGGAATTATATTTTTAGTAATGGAATGGAGTTTAGACAAATATTTTTCCCCGCGTTGAATATTTGATATTATTTGATCTCATCGTGCGGTGTTATTATTAAACTGTTTATGTAGGGTAGGCCGCATTAATTTTGTTACTTGACATCTTCATTGTCGTATTGCGTGAATTTATCATTTTAGCATTAACGTTGTGCTAATTTTTAATTAACCTGTTAGAGCATAATTGATGTTACAATCAACTAAACCTTGACGGTGACCCTACCCTTGTAGACTACAGGTTTGAGGATAATTAGGCTTATTAACATTCAACCCTTATTTCTAGTGTTTCATTATCATCACGAGACCGCCTGAATTAGCGTAGATTAATGCAAATCCTTCATTTTTAAGAAGAATTTGCCATAATCTCCGCTTTGTGTGCGTCTTGGAGGTCGCGATAGATTTTGATTGAATAACAAGATAACAGTGCTGCCCATTATCCTGGAACATCGCTTAGCTCGCTCTGACAGTATCCATGGTAAAAGATAAAGTGACGCTATTATTAGGCCGGTGCCACACAGCAACGTTAGTTTTTCAATTATTTCTTAGGAACTCTTCATAGTTCTAGCATAAATGGTAGCCTAGATTACTCTCCGAGATTTATCTGTAAGTAGAAGTCCCAACAAAATCGGTTGAGTGATTTTAGAGATTAGTTTGGACAAACCAATAAACGGATAAAAAATTAAAATGCGTGTGTGTCACAGTCAAGTCACAGACAAATCATCATTTTTTTTATTTGCATACATAGATTGTTATATAAGAAATGATTAGTACATCATAGTTATTGAAAAAATAGCATATAATAAAAATTAGTTTCTACCTACATGTTCTAAAATTTTAGAAACGCAAAAGTATGTTGTCTTGTCCGTTTGTTTTTGCGTTTTCATAAAATACGCAATACGCAAAAAAGATTGTTTTTGCAGATTGCATGTAAGATATGAATCATTTCGTTCGCGCTAATATTTACCATATCCAAGTCATGTTCTGTTATAATCGCTGGGGGTATGATTATCTTCTCGTGGGAACGCAATGAGGAAATTTAATCCTTTTGAACCTTATAAAATGGCGAAATTGCGGTTCGCCACCCGACACATCTCGTTTCCCGCGAGGGCGAAAAGTGGGCTACAGATGGCCACTTTACTACATCAAAATATCGTAGCAAGTGGAACGAAGTGGTCTCTGACTACAACTCTTCGGTAGTATAGTGGTTAGTATCCCCGCCTGTCGCGCGGGAGACCGAGGTTCGATTCCCCGACGGAAATCAAGGGAAAAAGGCAGGATCGTATGTATGTATATATGATTGAGTTGTGGACGCTATTTAGTTAACTGACTGCCGTCCTTCTTATCATCATTTGATCTTCTTCTTCTCAATTGGTGTCTTTAATCTTGCAGTTTGTGTCTAGCCGAAGTACTATTTTTGACTGCACAAAGCACTGTGTCCTTCCATATACTTCAGTCCTCGGCGGTCTTTATACCTTCTTATATACCGGTGAGTGTCTACTAGGTCTGACCAACGGGTGGATGAGCAGCCGCGTGGTCTTCTCCAGCTCTATCAGCTTCTCCAGCTTGTTAGGACTTCTACGAGCAACGTGTCCGAATTAGTTCAATATACGTTGGTAACATACAGAGGACAGTCTTGTGGTTATTCATAATATATCTGTGACTGTAAGATATATACGGCTGATTGATCATCAATATATTCATCTTGTTAGACTCAGGGATCCGTACGACGACCAGTGCTATTGGTACACCACCCATAGTTTTATGTGCCTGCAGAGAGACAAAAAAGCCATGGGCATGTGAGTGTGCCCCACCCGGATTTGAATGCGAACTCAACCATGAGGTCCGAAGAGGCTATATCCACTCTAAAATCTGTCATCATTCTGGACCATCTTAATTTTTATTGCAGGTGAATAGAATTCAATGTGGAATACATTAAATTCTGGGACAATATGGGAAATTCCGACACATTCATAGATTTACATAAAAAAAATAACCACTTTTACTTGACCTCTCATACCTAAGTGGCCACTACTAAAACAAATATCAAGCTCTATCTCAAATTCTACTGAACTGATTTTGATGAAACATGCCGCTTTAATTAAGCCGGAATAATACCCTTAAGACTGTAATAGTTTTATCAAAATCTATCCGTTGGTTTTTGTGTGAAGCCCGAACAAACAAACAAACAAATAAACATCGACGGATTCGGTTTCAGAAGCCCTTAATTAGTAGATCTGAGTAGTCTGTTATTAAATATCTTTGGTTTTTGAACATTTGACATTTTACAATTTTATAAGAATAAAATAATAGTTAGATATAATATTTTCTATCACATTTTTAATCGGAATAAAATTATAATTGTATAATAGTGTAATATTATCTAAGTACTAGCTGATGTTTGCCGCATGTAACACTCAGTATTGAGCGCACACATGTTAATTAATGCCGAGACTCAACCGACCCCGCGCTCAAACCGAGCGTCCGGTTGACTTGAATGACTAATTAAATGAATAATAATTATAATAAAATAATTTGCATGAAATAAATATAGTCTAATGAATAGTATTCCACGCTTTTCACTTTAAATAATTTGTAAAGTTTATTTTTATTAGTTAATCACTCTTGACTCTCTACTTTTGTGCGTGACATTTCAAAAGTATTTGCCCGGATTACTAATCCAGATTAATAATCGGTATTACTAATCTAGATTGGCCAATGCAGACTTAGATTGTCATCGAATTCTATCCAATTCTGAGCTATATTAAAAGTTTCAAACCATTAGCTGATCGGGAAATTAGTATTAAAATCTGTACCAAGCGGGAAGACAACAAAACGAGTTAATAAAAATGTGGTAGAATAAAAAGCTCCTCGCGATGGCGTGCGGGCATTACAACAATATTATTACGTTTTATGATATTCACGGCGGCAAATGAAGATCGCTGAGCTTGGGACGGCCGCCCCTGTAACGGGGGCGGCGTAAACTTTTATTAATAAAAGAATAAGTTACTGAAGCCGAAGAAACGTCTTGAAACATCCGCACCTCGGCGTTGGTATAATAAAAAAAAACGAAATTGATGAGTCGAGCGTAGCGGGAGCGGTGGAACCCACTGCTTATTATTGGATTCGGATTTGTAGGAGAACGAGGGATGTAATGATTGCTATTGGGTCGCGCACGGGGACGGGATTACTGAATAAAGAGGAAATTCGGTTTGAGTGAGGACGCAGGCAAAAACTAGTAATTAATGTACATATATATGTACGTACATTCATACTATTTACTTACTTCATTGTGTACTATTATTATAAAATTGTTAAATGTCAAATTTTGTAAGTCAAAGATATTAAAAATAAATACTACTCAGATCGATTAATTAAGGAAATCTGAAACAAAATCTGTCTATGTTTGTTTGTTTGTTTTAATAAAGCTCTAATGAGCTTCACGCAAAAACAAGCAGGTAGATTTTGGTCAAATTGTTACAGTCTAAAAGGTACTCCATTATCCCCAAACCATATTCGTCCCCACTGTAGGAGCACGGACCTCCTCTGATCAGGAGGGGAATTAAACCGTATTAAGAGGTTTTTGTTTAGCATTAAACATGCCAGTCTCGTTGTTCCCACAAGTCACATTTAAATAATCCTATCGACTGTACCTTTCCTAACAAACTTTTATACTTGGATGGCGTCATCACCTCATGCTTTAGATAATGCACTTTGAAACGCACTACATCAATGAGTTTGATTTTAACACAACCCGATAAATTTTCTCCTCTATTCAGTCTAGCACATTCCACCATCAAGTGACGTATATCTCCCACTGTATCACACGATTCAAAGCTAGGATTATTATTTCTTTATTTTTCATAAAGTATCAAAACTTGTGAGTGGCATGTGATGTGCCCTGTTCTTAATCTAAGCGCAATCACTATATATTTCCTCTCAAGATTAACATTCGTAAACCAAATTATCCGAGGAGGCTCTCACCGCTTCGTTCTATACTAAATGCCCTTCTCTTCTAATATTTTTTTTTTCAAAATACTCTTCCCTCATTGTACAGCAATTAGCATTAAATTTAAGGAGATTTCCATCCGATTATAATGTGTCTTTAAAACAAGTGTGAATTGGTTTTCTTAAGCTAGTACCTTTTATCAACCTAGGTTTATTTATTTATTTTATTTATTTATTTCTTCATCTTATGATACGAAATATTACAATGTTTGGAGTCCCCATTTAAGCGAGTAATAGCTTGTGTTTGAAGACTCCGCCTCTCCCTTAAAAACAATACATTGTATCGCGGTAGTACACAATAGAATCAGTAATCTAAGTGAAAAGTAATTTACAAATAGAGATAACATAAACAAAAATAAAAAAAATTAATCACATATTGCGCATAATAATGGCCTTTCTTTTTATGCAGAAGGGTGTAAAATGTTCAAGTATATTTGTGCGTGTCCGTGCCTGCGTGTGTATAATACTAATAAGTCCATTCAAATTACACTACTTTAAATTAAAAATACAATCAATTTGATGATTATGATAACGACTTAAGCATAAGTTACATCGCCACTTACCATCAGGTGGGATTGTAGCCAAGAACTAGCTTAGATATTGTAAAAAAAATCCACGCGGGGGAACTACAGACATAATACTCTGGGCATTTTTTTCACACATACTGATGTAGCCCCAAATTTGGATCCCCTGTATCTTGGGTACTCGACGACGATATACATACTTATATAGATAAATACTAATACATATACAGATCTCATCACACAAAGTTTGTCCCGACCAGGATTCGAACCCGGGACCTATTGATAAAGAAAGCAGAGTCGCTGCCAGTGAACGAATCAGTCGTCAGATAAACCTAGCGACGGGAGAACTTTCCAAAACAAAGTTCGTCATACATTTTGTGTCTCGATAAAACCTGAATCGCCGTTAAAAATGTATTAATTCGGCGTGAGCTTGCACCCAGGGGCCAAAGTGGTGGGCCATTATTAAAATTCCCATGGCCGCCGCCGACCGGGGCAATATTTTGGGGCCGGTAGGCTACAAAGAAAAACTGCGCTTAAATGGATTTAGCATATTTTATGATAATAACAGGGCTTACAAATGGCGTCGGGAATTTAAAGGCCCGTCTAATCATCTAGCGGACGGCGCCCCATGAAAATATTAAACTTGAGGAAGATTCGAGAACTTGTGAATTGTTTTGAGACTACCCGCAAATACGTTACTATTTATGGACACGTGTATTGCATCTTTAATAATTACAATTTTATCTAAATACTTATATACATACTTATATAGATATATACTAAATACGTATATAGATAAATACATCCATGACTAAGAGAACAAATGTTCGTGCTCATTACACACCGGGATTCGAACCTGAAACCTACTGACATAAAAATTAAGGTAAAAACTACCACTAAGCCAATCCGTCGTCAATATGTACGTAACGTTTTATAAGACGTTATAATTATATAATACTAACTAAAAATTTATTTATTCATATATTTGATTGTTTGTATATTTATTTATTTATTCATATTTTATTTCTGGTCAGGGAGTACTTGGTCTTTTAGCCTGTCCGACAAATAAACTTAAGTCTACGGGTAAGCGACCCCGGGCCCCGAGCTACCACTGTATCTTCCTACTCCTCTTCCTATTCCTTCCGAGATAGTAGTATCCTATATCCTATAGTCCTTTTCCCAAACTCCATATTCCTTGCTCAATATACCTTTCCTACCTCAACCTCTTTCCTTTCTTTCCTTTTAGTGGGAACGCATTTGNNNNTTTAGGACCTCAAAAATGGCGGCGTCGTGGTTCGCCACCCGACACGTCTCGTTTCCCGCGGGGGCGAAAAGAGGGCTACTGATAGCCACTTTGCTCGTAGCAGATAGAAAGAAGTGGTCACTGCCTACCCCAATTCTTCGGTAGTATAGTGGTCAGTATACCCGCCTGTTACACGGGAGACCAGGGTTCGATTCCCTGCCGGAGAGCTAGGGAAAAAGGCGTATGTGTATATATGTATGTACCATATTTTATAGCATCATTACAGTATTCACCACTGTAACGTCATAGATAGAATTTACAACAAAAAAAATTACACCTTAATACATAATTGCATATTATGATCCTTTTCTAACTTCTGGGTCGTTTCTGTGAACCTCGAAATGGTGAAAAAAGTCCTAAATAATATACTCTCTTTCTCTCTTTCTGCATAGTTTATATCAATAATAATAAATAACAGAATCAATGTCAGCAGAATAAAATAAAAGAAAAAATCAATATCAATAACATTTATTATTTGTCAAAAAAATATTTCCACTTGATTTCGCTAAAATTCGTAATTTGTTGCTCCATATAGCACACATCAGTAAAACTGCAAAAGATCGTTCTCCAGAAACGTATTTTAATAATTCACCAACTCTCCGCAAAAGATGGTCTTTGAGTCCCTAAGAAATATAGTTCACCGGATTACATTTTTTTCATCTTAACTACGCGTCCTCGACGCGCGGCTCGATCTACGAAAACTCGGAAATAAGTCACCTAAACATATAATATAATACGATTACTTTCCTCTTGTCCCAACCCAGATGAAATTTCCTTGGTATAAGAGGAGCGAGACACTCCAGCAGGAGCGACGTGTAAACTGGAGTGCCCCTCGAACCCGCCTTGAAGTGAGTCCTCGACGTGAAATGTCATTACTATACGTCAGTCACACGGCGTTCGACGCGATCGCATTATTTACACAAGTGCTCCTCGAGAACAAACCTAATAGTTAAAACATCCGAGCCGACATGTTGAATACGTACACACATACATACAATCACGGCTTTTATCTCTGACTCTCCAGATGGGAATCGAATCGCAGTCTCACCGCGTAACAGGCGTGAAAACCACAATACTACCGAAGTATTGGGATAGACAGACACTTCATTCCATTTGCTACGAGCAAAGTGGCTATCCGTGGCCCTTTTTTCCCCCCGACAGAAACGAAACGTGTCGGGTGGCGAACCACGACGCCGCCATTTTTATAAGGTTCAAAGTGTTAAATTTCCTCATTATGTTCCTACGAAAGGCAAGGAGAAAACCGGTAATCCCAAACAGAACTCTGCATGCTTGGTTAAGGCTAGTCATCATCTTGGGTATAACTGTGCAGCCATCGGCTCGGCAGCCGCTGGCTTAGTGGAGAGGAAAGAATGAGGGTGAGGTAGAAAAAGTGTATTGAGCAAGGAATATGAAGATGGGAAAAGGACTATAGGATGTAGGACGCTGCTATCTCGAAAGGAATAAGAAGAGACAGTAGCATCACGGGAAGCTGGAGTTATTTTACCGTATACTTAAAACTATTTGCCGAATAAGCTAAAAAACTAAGTACCCTCTGACCTTAACAATTTGAATACACCTACCTACATTTTAATGACAACCCTAAACAATTTAGTAATCCAAAGCGGGAACAATTATTCCGACTATAAATAAAGAAACAAACATGCATTTTATTTATTTGAACAAATAAAAAGTGGCGGAATGTGTGTAAAAATAACAAACAAATGTAAACACATAAGTTAAACGTCCACCAACACAGCTCACCGCGGATTATTTAAAATTGTTGAATCGTAATTTTTGTTAAATTATGTCCATTTTAGATACCTACATGATCCCAAATTTTAACTCAAACTTTTATGCTACTTTTAATCGAATATGTCATCATGATCATCATACCAGCCGAGAGATGTTCACTGCTGGACATAATCATTTTGTAATAATCACCACACGGAGCACCCTGCATCTACCGATTACCTGCGACCTAATCAGTTGAACGGTCAATCAAGACGATCCAGGACACGGTTTCCAGTTCATCCACTTCAGCGCCCCAAAGTCCAATCGTGTTGCTACGTGCTCCACCTAGTGCCATTTAAACATTGCAATAATTATTTTTAGACTATACAAAATTAATGTGTGGCTCACCGTATAATGTATGGAATGAATTCACAGACTGTAGTAATAAATTTTAAATATTTTTTTTCTCTTCTTGGTTATTAATCAATTTTTTTTTCTCAAAAAGATTAGTTTTTAGTCAGACCCAAATAACTCTCAACGCCCACTGGTGACACTTTTAATGCATTTTTGTGGAAACCTTATAAAATTGCAGTACACTGTGTTATAACACAACTCATTAAGCATTAGCTTCTGCTGGGGGCTTCGCCCACGTGTAATGTTTAAAATAACTTTAAAGTTGAACTATTATCCTACAGAAACGCTTTACCGCTATAAAAAGCACTTTATATGTTAATCAACGACAATATTTGTAATAAGTTTCATTTGAATTTCCCTCCAAAATTTCATATTTATAATAATATTATTAGTAGGATAGGATGATATATTTGTTTCAGCGTAACTCGTGTTACAACATTCGATATAATTTAAATCAAGTTTTATTCAATCTTAAATATTAATTTTAATCTGATCTAATAGTTATTTAAATAGGCCAAATTAAAATCAACGAACTAACTAAAGCTTAATTTTTCTGCTTGCTGTTATTAATCCTGGCTTTTATTGTCAGTCTGATTTATGCCTGAACTTCTTCGACTTAGTCTGGTCTCACATCTTCAACGGCGAGTCCATGGTGTAACTTATGTATCTTGCTTCACAATATACGTATACCCAACACTTCCTAAGAAGGCATGAAGACGTATTAAGACATTTCTTAATAACGTAGTCTTTCACTTAGCATATGACGTGGCTAAATTGCCTCAATCAACTTTACTGACGCTTATCGACTACGTCCAGGGCACCAAGGTTATCTTGAGTGATTGATTAATGGTTACATACCGCGAACGGCCGCCGATCCACTTAACTGGGTAACCTTCATCTGTGTAAAGAAACGTCCTCAAAGAACCAACAATACAATTAAATTTTAAATCACCATATAAAAAAGAATAATTATTGGACCGCGAAAATGCGACTTTCTTTATTTTATGACTGGCAACTTTCTTGATAAACTCGTTCGAATGTCGCCAGTCCGTAATTCATTCTCCCCTCTGACCATTTCCTCGCGGTTAGTTATTGAATCGGCGGGCAGCTAACCTGTGGCCTATTTTGTGGACCGCCGGCCTCTCGT
This sequence comes from Thaumetopoea pityocampa, assembly GCA_017165845.1. Taxonomy (NCBI): domain Eukaryota; kingdom Metazoa; phylum Arthropoda; class Insecta; order Lepidoptera; family Notodontidae; genus Thaumetopoea; species Thaumetopoea pityocampa. Next base: position 3,653 of record WUAW01038613.1, on the reverse strand, counting down.
GCGTGACCTTCGGCTATATAGCCGGTGCTCGGCGCTTTTCTTATTCAACAATCTCGGTATTTTGCCAACAGTTTAGTGAGTCCTCGCCGTCAGGTGGCGTTCATTTTTTTAATAGTTTTCGTGAACGGAATAAATTAACTGTTAATTAGTAGTACACCTGCCTTGTTTAATACAAAAATTAAAATACTTGAATTATCACATATTTCATATATGAAGAATATTATTAAGCTGATTACCAAGTGTTACTTGCAGCCTCGTTGCGGGAATTGCCAGATAAGTTAAATGTAGTAAATGAGACGTACCAGAAAAGAGGAATGAAAATTAATGCAAGTAAGACGAAATTACTGGTGATCGACAGTGATACAAGATGTAACATTGTTACAGACTGTGGAGATTGATTGTAACAGATGTAACATTGTTAGACTGGATCAAGTAATTGAGTTTGTGTATTGAAATGACAAGTTATAAAATGGCAAATGATAGTACAAGGACAATTGTTCAAGCTTGACTACAAAATACAACACGAGCATTACAACTACACAAACAATACAATAGACCTTCGAGATTTTAAATAACTAGCTTTTGACCGCGGCCCGCCCGCGTGAATGTCGATATACCGCTTTAAGGGACATCCCGAAAACATCACAGATTTATATGAACGCCTTAGAACCACTTTTAGTACTGGACAAATTTTGATGAAACATGACTCAGTATTTAAGTCAAAATGGGTACCTTTAAAGCTGTAATAATTTGATGATAAAATCTATCCACTGGTTTTTGGGTGAAGCTTGAACAAAAAAGAAACAAACAAACATCGACGGATTTAGTTTCAAAAGCCCTAATTAGTTGATATGAGTAATTTTTTTTTAATTGTTAAAGTTCAGATTTTGTGAATCAAAGATGATTCACAAAATGTTAACTTTAACATTTTTATAATAGTACTAGCTTTTGCCCGCGGCTCCGCCTGCGCGAATGTCAGTTTTTCGCTACTAATATACAATCCCGACACAATCATACTCTATCTATACTATTATAAAATTGTTGAATGTCAAATTTTAAAAAATCAAATATTATTTAAAAATAAACTACTCAGATCGACTAATTAAAGGCTTCTTAAAGCGAATCCGTCGATGTTTGTTTGTTTGTTTGGGCGTCACGCAAAAACCAGCCGGTAGATTTCGGTTAAAACATTACAGTCTTAACGGTACTGTTCCGACTTAAATAATGCGGCATGTTTCATCAAAATCAAACTAGTAGAATTGAAGATATAGCTTTAACCCAGTTTTAGTAGCCGCCGTTAAGGTATGAGAGATCATGTAAAAGTGATTCTAAAGCTTTTTATATAAATCTATGATTATATCGGAATTTCTCATGTAGCAAAAAATCGAAATTCATGCGGGCGGAGCCGCGGACAAAAGCTAGTTTTATATAAAAAGCCCTAGAACCATTTTTACTTAACCTCTCATACCTTAACGGCTTAGCAGCCGTAATAATAGCTTAAAACAGGGTTCAAGCTGCTGTATGTTCAATTCTACTGGACCGATTTTAATGAAACATGCGGCATTATTTAAGTCGGAATAGTACCTTTAAAACTGTAACAGTTTAATCAAAATCTACGCGTTGATTTTTGCGTGAAACTTGAATAAACAAACAAACTTCGACGAATTTGATTTCAGAAGCCCTTAATTAGTCGATATGAGTAGTTTGTTTTTAAATATCTTTAATTTTTAAAAATTTGACATTGAACAATTTTGTAAAAGTATAGATAGACAGACGATGACAGTCAGTAACATATAGTTCCTACAACTTAATCGAAATCATTTTGATCCTTAAATACACCGACGTGGTTGAAATGGTTTTCCCGTTGATGAAATATTTTTATCAACGGGAATGAATTTTCCTATGAAAGCATTCATATTTTTGTAGATTACTTTGTAGTTTTACAATATGAATGACGATATAAATTTAAATTGAGGATTAGGATTGAGGATATTTAAAAAACATCAATCATATGATTATTTTACTTTTTTGTCGTAATTTTAGT
>WUAW01038612.1:43625-65535 GCA_017165845.1 Thaumetopoea pityocampa | reverse complement strand
ATATTTCAATATTGTTCACGATTATTGACGATTAATACACAAAACAACACCAAATTTATATATTAAACATCTTAATAAACTTAATAAAACGTTAAAACTTCAAGTGATGCTTGACTCAGGTTGCCACCAAAACTCCCCAAATAATTTAAATATTACTTGTGAAACCAAATAATTTTAAGGTTCCGCAAGTGGGTATTCAAAGCAAAACTTCTTCTTCTTTTTTTCTTGTGGCATTCAGCTACAAAGCAAAACCTTTAGAGGCCGACTTAGGAATAAAAAAGTATTTTGTCTTTGAAGTTTGACATTTGTCATTGTTCCAAAGAGTAAATATTATAGCGCGTTGTTCTGAAAATAAACAACTCATCTACGTGTGGGACTTTCGGTTTTCTGAAGAGAAATAAAAAATCTGGATGAAGTAATATTTGGATATTTTTTGATTAATTACAACCGATGTCAGATACCTCATTGCAAGGAAACCAAGCCCCTAAGGAAGAACGACCTCAGTCTAAAATATCTGAATCAATAAGGGTAAGGAATGAAGAGCTCTGTATACTGATTTTCAATTATATTAAATTGGAAAAATTAATGTGAAAACACATACTTCTTGTTTAGAATTACTGTTCTATTACCTATTCTTGGTTTCAAATAGAATGAATTCCAAGAAACGTACCTTCTTTCTAATGATGTGTTAAAGCAAATTCTGGTAATTCTCCAGATTAGTGATACTTAGGCTTATTGACTTGAAATAATCTACCACCTGCAGACTCAGACGAGGTCATTCCTGTACTCCAGTTTTTCTTGTCAAACTCAGGATCAGGAGTACTGCTCTGTGTGAATGTGGATTTGATGAAGGAGACGTGAACCATATCTTTTTCTGTTGCCCTAAACTACGCTATCCCCCCTATGACATTCTGCCTGCCGAAATTCCTCGTCCTACATCTTTTAAATGTTTTCTTTCTTACACCTCTTCCTCTCCTTTATCCCTATTTTATGTAAATTTGTAAATAGGAACAACATCAAACTGTAAATAATTTCCTTCTTATCACACTAACCTGTAAATATCTGTCTTTCCTATTGTTTGTCTAACTAACTCTACTAACAACAGGACTATGTATTGTTGCATCCTTTATTTGTTTTCAGATTTATTACCCTGGTAGTAGGACTTTCTGTCGAAGTACCTTCTGTCTTTTCAATACCAAAATTCTCTATCTTCATCGATCACCACTCCCTAAGTTTATGACACTTTCATAACAGACTTGTATCAAATTGGTTAAATGCCATAAACCAAGAAAGAAGAAGAAGAAGACTTGAAATAAATTTTCATCAATAAAAGCTATAGTATATTTTAAAAGTCTTATTTGGGGCAATGGACACTTGTTTATTTATTTATTTACTCTCACAGTTGTCGGCTGCTGCTTTGACACGCTGCTCGTTTGAATAGCTGGGCTCTTGTGTTTTTTTAATAACAACATACTCCTCCTGGCTTCACTCATCATCACACCGATTTTTGGCCAATAAGATTTTTACACCCACCACTACAGTAAAATCATAAGAACTAAAATAAATATGGTGGCTTTCATTATGTTGTGATTTTGATAATTTTAAATATTTTTTTGAAAGTGCCCCAAATGGTACTTTTAAGATTTACTATAGCTGTGGGTCCTCTATCCACCAAAATATATTTCAAGTCAAATATAATATTTTTATGGTACACTTTATATGTTTATTATTAGTTAAAGTATGTTTCCTAGAAAAATAAATCTGTATCACTATTAGAAAACTGAACCAATCTGAACAGATACAAACTGATTGAATGATTGAACTGATGATTGATTAAACTGAAACTCTGGCATCTCTGTAAATAAAAGGATCACTTTGTATTTTCATATAGGTTCAATAAAAATTAGGACTATAGCAATCCAATAATTCAATATATCCTGTAATTCAACAAATGTCTGCTGCAGTCTCCAAAATTACTACAAATGTGCTACTCATGTGTAAAGGTAGACTAATTCTAGCTAAGCTGATGAATATTGATGTTAAACACCCATAGGAAGTCACTGTATCACTGTAACCTATCCACTATTCAACTGCGGGGCAAGGAACCCCTTTCAGATTAAGATGGATTAGGCTGTAGTCCACCACTTTGGATTAAGGTAGGTTGGCAGACCTCACATGCCATCAAGATAATCTCTTAGGCATACCTCACAATGTCTTCCATCACTGTTTGGAGTGAATTATAATTAATATGTACATGATATATGTACATGATTTTGGAAAGTCAGAAGTGCCTTGGATTTTACGTTGAGATTTAAGCCATGAAATAGAAATGCATGGTCATACCTCTAAGCCAGGGCCGGTAATCTGACCCTCAGGTTACCAAGTGACCCATTTTATCATTTCAAGTGACCTGCTTTATAGTTCCGAAAATAAAGTATAATATATAAATATCAAAAAATTTAGAAAAATACGTAAATACCTCTAACACAAATATCTCTTTAATGCTCTTGGTTGATTTTGACTCATAGCTAAAAAAGGTTGCCGACTCTGTTCTAGGCTATCATTGCTTAGTGCTTAACGTGCATTATTCAGTTTTTAATGAAATATTTTTGCCAGTTAATTCTGAAATTTTTAATCCACATTAAAGTACATATATCAACATTAGTGAATGATAATTAATTATTAATACACACATGATTTCAAAAAGTAAGAGGCACATGCCTTATCTATATATTAGCCAAATGTTGTACAGCTATTAGATATGGGACTGTAATTATAAATGTGTGTTATTAATAAATAATTCAATTCTACTTACTGTAGACACAAAACAGATAAGAATCTTGGTTTTGTAATTTATATTGTAAATACAACATTAGATATTCCTTTACAGAAGATAATATCAATGGAGAAAGAAAATGAAACAAATGCAAATCGCAAGTCCAGAATTGATCTCAATGCACTTCCTACTCGCCAGTACCTCGACCAGACAGTGGTGCCGATACTCCTCCAAGGGCTCTCAGCATTAGCCAAGGAGCGGCCACCAGACCCCATCAGCTACTTAGCAGCATATTTACTCAAGAATAAGAGCACATTTGAGAGTGGCAACTCGGCATCAAACAACAATCCTCCAGCAAACACTCAACCATAACACTTAGTTGTAATTAGTACTGAAATAATATGCATATTGTAACAACAGATGGTAAATTTAATTTGACTTGTATGTGACACAAATATTTTTTTAAATTTTCTAATTTACACATAGATGTGTATCTTAGATAGACTTTAAAAAATTGTGCTGTACTGTTTTAACAAATAGCTATCTTTAAAAAATAATATTAATGTTCCCTGAGCTGTATTAAATGTCTTTATTATGAAAAATGTGAATAATTTTATAAAGACTTGATAATTTTGAATTATTATTGAATTTGATAAGTTTATTAGTCTAATACAACTGATTATAATTAGGTTTAGTTAATTTCTATAACATTTCTATATCTACTATATTCAGCATATTTTAACTAAATTCAACCTTATGAAACGGACATAATAGATACGTTATAAATACGTAGTTGTAGCATGTGTTCTTTGATATGAATTAGATATTATATTGACTTCAACGACATCACAAGATGATGAATGCCTGTAATGTAGAAGTATTAGGTCTTTTGTTACATAAAATATTTAAAATTATTTGTCTGTATTCCAATTATGGCCTCATTTACTGATGATTCTGCCAACGACAAGTGCTTGTAGCCATTTTAGGAGGACTATTGTGCACTAAGAACTTAATAATCAATATGAATAGCGTTTTGAATAGAGCTGAAAAATATAAAAAATTGTCTTTGTGTTACAAATAGATGTTTCTCCACTGTCGGTTTTCGTCATAGTTAAAGAGAGTTGTTAACGTAGTCTTATGAACCTGGCCTAAAGATTCGAATGTCTGAGGTTCGATTCCCCTTCACCCAGCGCGTGAACATTTCCATGGCTCTCTGTATTACATAAAACAGTGTACCCGGACTGACTGACTTATGACGCTGGTCGTAGCTGGTATACTGAGGTCTTGTGGGGTTGGTCTCAGATGACAAACAGTCATCTGGGACCCGTCCAACAGTATACTCAAATTCAACGCGGGTTGGTGCAATTTCCTTCAGCCGGTCGACCTTGTCTTCGCACAGGTGTAATTTTGCAGCGCATGATTACAAATACAAAGATTATTTCTCCTAGAAATTGTTCGTAATAAAATGTACTGGCTGATGAATACATCAGGCAATACATAATATTACGAAATGTTGATACACAAACAAACATGTAAAGGTAAAACGTCGACTGTCATTTAAATACATTTTAGATTTAACTTATTACACACGGTTTTTTCGGACCCATGACCGTATAGATTGCAGCAAAGATTAAAAAGACAATTGCATTTTTGCAAAATTCACTTTTTTACATAATTAAATTAGTTTTTTTTATCTAGGGACATTTTTTTTTTCTTTTTCATAAAAACCTCATTTTTTATTTGTATTTTGTCGAATATTTTGTTTTATAGACAACTACGCCGATTTTTACGAGATTATAATATTTACGCGTTATTAACAGTCTCCTAAAACTAGTAACTCTGATGACGGTGGACGATAAATGTACGTACCAGTTCTTATAACTGTCTATCCATTACTTATTAGTAATGATTATTCGAATAAAGGAAATGGTATAATAATAATTTGATATTCGGATTTGGAAAATTAGTAGTTATTATTGAGTCGATTGTCGAAATCATTCATATCCGCACATCGCTAATCTTCGCACGCGCCAGGGACTTGATACCCTTTTTATCAAAGAATCAAAATGGCTGATGCGTTCCGATGCATCAAGAGTCCAGACACGTTGGTTATATAGGGCTTGTAATCATTATAATCACTCTTAATCAAATAAAATCAATAAAATCCAGCAAAAGCGTGCAGGACGCTTCACGACTGTATTTGAATTTCGTGGTATCTTCTCCTCCACTCGCAGGCTGATCTGTCTCAAAGTAGCCGTAAACCATTCATTACGTGCCTAGTACGCCTTCAGTTAAGAATGGAAGAACACCTGCGAGATGCAGTAATGTGGTGAGGAGAGCTGCGAGCGGTAGCATCTACCAAGCTGGCCATAGTGCCAGACTAATTTGGAATCCTTTGCAGTTGCGATTCACAACATAGAGGTATAGACGAGAAAAATGTCTAATAATACTCTCATAATATTAGACATATCTAACGTGGTATCTACTATGGAGATACTGGAGTTTCTTTCTTCGAATAAAAAACTCTTCAATCTTATTTTGGTTGTATAATTGTAAGAATGTTTTAATTTAACATGTATTTTAATATAAATCGTCACGGAACAACTAATTCCTTTGTCTGGTTGAATGAATACATTTGTTTGACTAACTGACGGTAGTCAAAAAATAATAAAAATATAAGGTTAGCTTAGAAAATATGACTGTGAGTAAATTATATGCATTGGTTGTTATGAACATTCCATCAGGAGCTCAAACACGTGGTTTAGGAGCTTAAAAGTCATAGTTGAATACAGTAACGACCTCACGAAACCTAAAAACGCATACAATCAGATGAATAATAAGTCGAGAAATATTATTAAATAGAAAAGTTTTAAAGTTGTAAGTAATTAATAGGTCTACAATTTCGATAATCTATAATTCTTATATCTATACTATTATAAAACTGTTAAATGTCAGATTTTGTAAATCAAAGATATTTAAAAACAAACTACTCAGATCGACTAATTAAGGCTTCTGAAACCAAATCCGTCGATGTTTGTTTGTTTGTTCGGGCTTCACGCAAAAACTACCGGGTAGTTTTTGGTTAATCTATTATAGTCTTAAAGGTACTATTCCGACTTAAATAATGCAGCATGTCTCATCAAAATCGGTCCAGTAGAATTGAAGATACAGCTTGATCCCTGTTTTAATAGTCGCCATTAGGTACGAGAGGTCAAGTAAAAGTGGTTTTTATGCTTTTTATATAAATATATGATTGTGTCGGGATTTCCCATGTAGTGGAAAACCAATATTCACGCGGGCGGAACCGCAGGTAAAAACTAGTCATCATCCCTAGCCCATATCGTTTTCACTACAGGGGCACGGACCTCCCCTAATCAGGAGGGGGAGTAAAAGCTAGTACTATTGCAAAATTGTTAAAAGTTAAATTTTCAAAAATCAAAGATTAATTTAATTAAAAACACTATTCAAATCGACTAATTAAGGGCTTCTGAAACCAAACCCGCTGATGTTTGTTTGTTTGTTCGGACTTCATGCAAAAACCAACGAGTAAATTTTGGTTAAACTGTTATAGTTACTATTCTGACTTAAATACTGAGGAATGTTTCATCAAAATCGGTCCAGTAGAATTGAAGATTACAGCTTGATCCCTGTTTTAGTAGCCACCGTTAAGTACGAGAGGTCAAATAAAAATGGTTCTAAGACTTTTTATATAAGTCGACGATTGTGTCGGGATTTCTCATGTAGCGGAAAACCGACATTCACGCGGGCGGAGCCGCGGGCAAAAGCTAATAATCTATAAAATACGAATTTACAAATTTTTTGGGAATCTACAAAATACTAATAATAAATACCAGTAATATTAGTAAATAAGAAAAAAAAAATATATATATAATGAAGGTGGGCGTTCGATATGACGCGTGATGACCCCACTGCGTGCTGAGAGACAGCATGAGACGCCCCACTGGATCTTGGTGTTGGGCGCGAACCTATATAATGAAGGTGGGCGTGCGAAGTGGCGCGCGATGACCCCACTGTGTGCTGAGAGACAGCATGCGGGGCCATAGTACGCCCATTTATATTCAACATACATAAACTAGTAAAATAACTAACACAGATTGTGTTTATGTCCTCAGACAGTAATATTAGTAGTAGATTGAATTTATTAAAACCCATTTGCTATTACTATATATGGCATTAAAAATACATTGTATTAGAAAATACGATCGTCAGTTATCTTTCTGTTCGGTCTCCTCCAAGAACTTCTGCCTGTGCATCAACCAGGAGTCGTTGTCGTCTCCACCTTCCTCCTCGCCCCCTATGGACGGTGGTTCGAACTGTATCATATCCATATCGATACTCTCATCGGTGAGGGAGGGGACGGAGTCGTGCACCGGCAGAGGGACAGGCTCCGGAGGCAGGAACTCGGCCATGTAGGCAGTAACGTTGCGAGCGCGCCACACCGCGATCTTACCTAGAATTTGAGAAGCGATTTTTATTTTAAAGCTTGCATAACATAAATTAGAACTTCCAAATTAATAATAATATTTATTGATCAATAAATATACAATAGTTACACACATAATGATAGTCTAGAATAGTTATACAATTTTGCACAATAATTTTTTTTTATAACTACAATGTAGGTAGACAATTGCAGTTTTTCGAGTTTAACGACTAAAACTGTGAACCTTTTTGTTATACATTAATTTAAAGATAATCTTTATATATAATATTTAAATTATGTTTTGCAAGATTTAAAATGATTTGATTGATACACCTTTGCACGTTTAAGTGACTTAACTGTACTACTTAGGTAAATAATTGTTGAATTAATGTTAATAGTGCCGGCAAAATAGCGATACCCCATCTCTTCCACGAACAGCAACGTTATCCTGTTATTGTGTTATTCAGTCAAAATCTACTGCAATCTCCAAAACGCCTGCCAAGCGTGGAAAATCATGGCAAATTCCTCCTTTTTAAAGCCTAAGCCCATGTACACCTGTGGACTTTACAGGTTGATAATGATGTTGATATCTTTACAATCACAATTAATGAATTTGTTGACTGTTTTCAATTTTACCTTGTAAAAAACAGCGCCTTACCTAAAGTTTCATCTATTTCCATCTCCTCTTCCTCGTCCAATCTCTCCTCTTCCTTCTGTTCTTTTTCTTCTTTTTCTTCTTCCCCTTCTCCGAACTCTTCCAAAGCTGGATCTTTCATAAGCAAATAAAACCCATGCTGCATACAGTTGGTATCAAACACGAAACATCCAGGCCCCTTGGGCTTTCCTCTCAACCACGATCCATGGTAGCGGTAACGTGGGTAAATGATTTGACCGGGACCTTGTATGACGCCGTCCAACCACGTGCCCATAAACTTGATTTGATATTCCGCGAAGAAGTAAGTACCGAGCCCGTGGCGTTTTCCTTTGAACCAGGCACCTTCGTAGATGTCCCCGTTCGGGTAATAATAAGCGCCGAAACCCTGTTTAAGGTCGTGCCTCCAGTCCCCCTCGTAACGCGATCCGTCCGGGTATAGCATGCGCCCCACTCCGTATTTCATTGCCTTGCGCCATTCACCTACCAAAACAAATGAATGTTTACCGTTATTCACCGCGTATGTGTGCGTGAGTGTGAATGTGTGTGCGTGCGTGTGTGTGTGTCTGTGTGTATTTTTTGCTTTTATTTGTTAAACTAAAGTAATATTATTATTGTTATTTAGAATTTAAATATTTACTATAAGTTATTACTTAGAATATCAATAAAATAGATGTACACCACTGACTGCCACTTACAACGTTGTTTACAATTCTTTCCATCTAAAGGTTGTCTGGAAAAGATCGCTGTCTGCGATAAGACCGCCCAATGTACACTTTTATATTGTTATGTTGTGTAATGAATTAGTTATTAATTGGTGTACAATAAAGAGTACTCTATCTATATAGTATAACTAGTATACCTTGCAGTGGCGAAGCTTACCCTAGACGTGCCCTGTATCAAAATTTGTTGGAAGCCCTTCTTGCAGCCTAACTAACTGCAGCGAAGCTCAAATGGAGGGTAAAATTTTTTCAGAAAAGATATAAAAACACATTGAATAAAATAAACATACATCAATTATAAGTTATTCTTTGCTTTTACTAAAGCAAGGAGTTTTTTAATACTTTATACATTTAATAAAGGGTCCTTACTTCAGCGACATGACCACAACTCATGTATGATCTTGATCATATTGGTCATGCGTGTGAATGAATCCATGTATGATCGTGTATGACATGTTTTAATTTTTCTCCCGGAAAGCTTAGCGGACGGCCAAAGAAAGAGTCCGAGGGAGATAGTAGATAACATTTTACGGATTTTTGCTTACACGGATTCAGGGCCCTGTGCCCAGGGGTCCCGTATCTTTGATGCGGCTAATACCGCGGTAGCTACCTACGCCCTTGATACCTTGCTTACTGACCGATTATAAATTTTCATTTATTAATACAATTATAACAATAGAATTATTTTATATGAGCTAGAGCGACTGCTATAATGATTTGGAGCTTAGAAACACCTTCCACTTGTGCATTTCATGTAATAACAGTCTTGTAAATATATTTAATTAGAAATTACTTAGTTTCCGACCGGAATTATACACATACATTGTTCAAAAATAAACTGACTGAGTAATAACAAATAATTATGTTGCAGAACAATAATTATAAACTGTTAATAATTTGAATGTGTAATATATAATAATAGATTATTAACCACTAAAAATCCATTGCAGTTCATGGGCTTGGTAAATGGGAGAGATTTTCTGCAATATCCTCGTGTGGCAGCGTTTTGGAGATTGCAGTAGATGTTAGATGAATCTTAGGACATCGCTGCTGTCCATTATCGTTATGAACCATCCATGGCCATTATCCACGGGGAGAGATGATGACATTCTATGCCGGCATATAGCACACATCAAAAACATTATATGATCAATACATCTATTATATTATCCCAGTACAGGAGGGGGCCTGTAGTGAAACCGCGGTTCGCCTGACAGCATAAAAGAGGTTAGGTTACAAGTCCATAGCGCGGGTCTAGTGCGGGTCGGTAGACTTCACACGCCGTCAAGAAAATCTCTCTAGCATGTAGGTTTCCTCATGATGCTTTCCTTTAGCATTGAAATAAGTGATAATTAATTATTAAATTATTAATAAATACATGATTTCGAAAATTCAAAGTTGTGCTTTGGCTCGAACACCAAATCTTAGACTTGGCATACATGGTCATACCACAAGTCATGTATATACATACATGCACGCACGCGCGCACACACCACACAGCACATGCGCGCGCACACACACATGCGCGCGCACACCCACACACATGCGCGCGCACACCCACACACACTCACACACGCGCGCGCGTGTGCTCAAACACACACATTATCTGTCAAAAGAATTACCAATACACCTCGTTATAAGGTATACAGATGAAAATATCAATACTTCCAGCTATTACTTCAATAGGGTAAACTTTAAGCAGAACAAGGAAAAAGTATGAAACATCTTGATGTATGGTGCCGAGCAGTGTCTACCTTCGTATCGTGCGCCGTTCTTGAACACGTAGAGCCCTTTACCGCTCCTCATGCCACGACAGTAGCAGCCCTGGTAAAAGTCACCGTTGGGCAGAACTGCCCAACCTTCGCCATGCCTCTCACCGTCGGCGTTACGGGTGCCCACGTAGATCTAGAATGTAGGTATATTTAATCCGTGACTACTTTAAACACATATTAATAGATTATATAACAGAACTTATCGAATCACTACAACCTTTTACTTTACTCTTTCAATTGGGTTACACTAACTTCGTCACGAGTAGTTGAAGGAGGTTATTGGAATACTCGCTGTTGTCGAAGTCTCAAAACCACTGGCAGATTTTTCATCTATCCACACTTTTATAGAACAAAGAAAGTGCTGCTGGGCTAATGTTAACTGGATTCCGGTAATTCAGACTATAAATAATCCAAGTTGGGCACCTTGTTCTAATACCTTTAAGTACTCAAAGATTTCTTACAATTATGAGTTGTTCAATACAATTAATATTACCCCAATAGTATCAACATCTTCTGGTCCTTCGCCCTTCTCTTCACCATCATGCATTCCGTTACTCGTTTGTAATTGAATTTAAAATAAAAAAAACTAAATCTTTACTCAATGTGATGAGGTTGTTTTATTGTCAAATTAATGACATTATTGTTAATAGTCAAAATTTATGAACTACGTAGAGATGAGAATTTTATCCACAAGAAAAAGTTTGAAAAAATATAAGTTCTTTTGTAGGTAAGTAATTATAATTTAATCAGCCTGATTAATTAAATCAGATGATAGTTACGACGTTAAAACGAACATTAACACACAAAGCCTCCTCTTTAATTAAGAAATACTTACTAGTTCTTTTTGTCTTTATGCGATCTAGCGTGGGAACGATGACGCGGACAGAACTCGTTATATTTATGAGTCAACAAAAATACAATTTAAACATTAATAGTTTTATTTCTCACAAACCCATTTCGAAATAAATTAATAACACATATTAATCAGTATCGGAGCAAGCAATATAGAATGCAAACAGAATGAATTGGTGCGCTGTGATAACACAATAAAGGCTCTACCATAAACTATTGATGTAGATTGATATCTTTTATTTCAGAATATGAGAGGGCTTTCAACTTTGTATATTGATCTGCAAGTCTTTTATCAAGTTATCGGAGCTTTCAATTTTGTAAATAACCTACAAACGTTTCTCTCCAACTATCTGTCGATACTTTTATATTTAAACCGAAAGAGCGTTTGACGGTTTATCTATTATGTTTTTTTATTAGATTTGGTAAAATTTTTATATTTTTTAAATTTGGTAAGAAATATCATAATAAAGACAGAAATTAGATGGATGCGGTTTTAGAGCGAGTTGAGATTACACGTTGCCATTTGACGTTATTCCTGCTAACGATCAGTGTTATCCTGTAACGAGATTCTAATTTGAACCCACTCTTTTAAATGGTTACCAAAACAATCATAAGCCATAATAGTATTAGTGCGCCGGCCGGAGATGGAACCCAAGACCTTTCGTATTTGGAACGAGGCTTTATCCACTACGCTCCCAAAAATTACGCGTCACGAACGTATGTATGAATGAATATATTTGATACACGAGTGTTTCTAAAGTGATAATTAAATATCTCTATAGTAAAATAGTTTTTGTTTAGAACAAATTTCTTATATTTTTTTTTAAATCAAATATAAAAATTCCCATCGAGTTTAATCTATAGAAATTTATAATGATAGAGTGAAGCTTAAACCGACAGATCCGTTCGCTATCGTTAATTCTTATTTTTAATAAAAATCAGCGTAGTGCGTGTCGTGTTCCACAGCCTATAGTATACTCGTATACAACTTAAAAAGTAAACTCAGGTGGTTGATATAAATTATTTTGTACGGACATTAATGAACTTTTCACCGACTCAACAGTATGGTAAATTAGTTGTTTATATCTAGCACTATTTGACTTTAATTCGTTATTTTAGAGAAATAATTTCTATCAATTTGCTGATATTGTCAATTTTTTGCATTCAGATGATATCTTGTCCAACACAAACCTAACAGAAAATTGACACTTCGTATCCGAATAATTTGAAAAACCGGCCTTAATTTTCACTTCAATTTTTAAGGGGAATGGCTTTCAGATATAATTAAGAAAAACTGTTAAAGAGACGTTATAATATTTCTAAATCACTATTCAACGATAACGTAGATAAATGTTCTAAGATAAACGGTTTTCATATACACTTTTCATCTGTGGCAGCATTCATAAAGTATTCATTGATTTAATTCAAAATATTAATAAAATGAATATGTATTGCATCTTTTTATTGAATCTGGTATTGTTATATAGGTATAGTAAGTTTATGTATGTATATGTATGTGTAATTTCGTATATATTATAGTATTATTATTTTATTATATCATTTCAAATATGGTAGATGCTGTACTGTGCAGTACAATTGCACCACCATATCTAGCTATCATTCTTATCCATCCAATTTGTCTGGAAGAGATCGCGTATTGCGATAAGACCGCCCAATGTATACTTTCTATTACTTGTTTGTTATATTTGTAAAATCTTTGATGTGTAATAAAGAGTACTTTAATCNNNTATATATATATATATATATATATATATATATATATATATATATATATATATATATATATATATTTGTACCTGATATAAATGTCTTTAAGTAGGAACAGAAATTTTCGCAAAAAAAATTAAGGACAGTCAGAATCTATGGCAGAACTGTATGAGTTCGGTTCCATTAAAAAGTTCCTAAAACAAATTAGCTTTTACAAAAAACTGCGCAAAGAACAAAGCAATAGTTTTCCATAGTTGTTTCTGAAACCTTACTCATAATTTCTAATTATACAGTACAAAATATCGGAACAATTATCGCCCTATATAAATTAACAGTTGATGGTAGAGAGCACACGGTTAAAATAAATATAAATCCAACTGTGACTAGACTCGGCAATATTCGAAATAGGCAACTACCTAATTAGAACTCACACGGTAAGTTCGTGACACAGTAATGAAAACCACACGCAAATCGCAATATATTATGTTTACATTCGAGTTAAATTGACATTGGAATCTAGGATACAAATCATCATTGAACAGCATATTGTTAGATTAATTCAATTCGCGCGAAAATCACAGACAATTAAAATTATAGCCTCGTTGATTTATATTTGTTACCTCAAATACCTTACTGTCCAGTTATAAGCGAGAGAAAATAAATTCAGCATGTTTAGAAAGATGTAGCATATTTATAAATTAACATAATTAAAATTTCAGCTTATTATCTAATAAGTTTGTACTTTTCGGTTTCGTATTCGCATCATGTCAGCATAGCAAGCGGTAAATATATTACACTCGTGTCTTAGGGTTTCAATTATATTGGTGTTTAAGGTCGACACAATTTTGCTCTGTAG
This sequence comes from Thaumetopoea pityocampa, assembly GCA_017165845.1. Classification (NCBI taxonomy): domain Eukaryota; kingdom Metazoa; phylum Arthropoda; class Insecta; order Lepidoptera; family Notodontidae; genus Thaumetopoea; species Thaumetopoea pityocampa. The sequence goes on along the minus strand of WUAW01038612.1, from coordinate 51,733 downwards.
GTCACGAGACTCAATGACGGCTTTGACCTCGATCAAGTCGGATTCCATCGATGTGTGTTTGGACAACTTTTTATCAAGTTGTTCAACTTTTTTCGAACGCATCCAATTCGTCAAAACTAGGAACCATAACAACTCTCTAATACAGTTAATTAGCGCGGAGGGGCCTGCGGTGGCGCATCCTCCAACTTTCCCCACACCACGTTGCACATTTCGCGCACCAGAGCTTGCTCTCCAGAATCTAAGTCGGGTGCTGGTCTTCTACGTTCTCGTTCCACTCGCTCTCTCACTTCTAACACTTGTAGAGCTCTCACAACCGCTTCGGGTCGCTCATTCACACCGTTACCCACTCCTTTTTCAGCCTCTAATCGCCGAATCTTTTGTTCTAAATCTTTCACGTATTGAACTGTTCTTTCTGCAAGTTGTGGGTGTGTAATAGGTATGGGAGGAGCAGTACGAAGGCCTTCCTCAGCATTTGTCCCGCTACTACTCCCATCTCCATCATCACGTTCTCTCCCCACTGCGCGTCCACAGTTCACGCACGTGCTTCTTTCGCGTTCTTCGTCCAAGTACAAACATAGCTCCTTTAATTCTAAATTATCCCGAATTAGTTCCTGCTGCTTATCATCCAGTTGCCTCAGTTTATTCTGATAAGCTGATACTTCCTGGCGCATTACGGACGCCGTGTATCTTCCAAATCTTTGCCATTCTCGAGCTAATTTTCTGCCTTTTTGACGATCATCGTCTAGAAAACAACACAAATCCCGTAGTTCCTGATTATCGTCGCTCAATCTTCGATTAGCTTCTTTTAAGGCTTTTATCTGTGCTAAAAGCGCTTGAATCTGTCTTTTTTGATCAGTTGAAGTTCGTGGTCCCTCAGGCTCGACTCGTTTAGTAAATTTAAGCATATCAGCAGATCTTCTGTGAATTTGTTCTTCTTCTATATTGCGCTGGGCTCGTTGAATGTCGTCAGCACTTCTCGCCCTTGTCGTTGGCTCTACGGGTTCATGAACGACAGCCTTCGTTACTATTTCAGCTGAAGGTCTTTGCATCCGAAGCGCAACCGGTGGTTGAGGATAACCCACTGGATATCCTTGGGGATATTTAACTAAATGGATCGGTCCCCCTGTATAAGACCCTGGCACAGCACCGTGCGAAGTAGATTGAGGATACTGTAATTTATTAAGATCGAGCGGTTTTCCAACGTATGGTTGTTTGAACTCTTTGGCAGACGCGTCGACAGTGGCTAGTTTCGAACCGCTCGCGGCCAGCGGTGGTGGATGATAGCGCGGTGGAAAGTTGACCGGTTCCGGACCCTGTTTACCTAGTTGCTGTTTTTGTTTACTAAATTGGCCTGTGTTCTGATTTGACATTGTCGTTTAGTTTTCGATCAATCGGTGCATTTCACAGTTATCTAAAATCATTTTTAATATTGTTGATCACCACAACCGATGCTAAAAACGCACGACATGAGTTCAATGAATAGTCCTTGAATGAACAGAAGTGGAGAACGCCGCCGGCTGCGTAGGCTGTGGAGCGTGGCATTCGCGCAATTAGCTCAATAGGGGACCCACACACGGACTGAAAGCACTCATCACTGTCATGTTTACTGTTTGAGGCTAAACAAACTTTTTTCTTTTTCAATGTTTTATCCACAATTGTGAGAATTTCGCACTGTGTATTATGTTTTCGGAAAGCAGGTTATGTTGTCGGTACGTTCGCGATAGACGCGGGCGCGCGCGTGGCGCGTTTCTCGAACTGGCGAGTGGCGGCTCTACCTGCGCGGAGGCTGTTGCTATCGCGGTCCTTCTCTACGTGCCGTCTCACCTGCACATACCTAAGCACTATACAACTTCACCCAAAGCATCTCATTGACTCGGCTCGTTGTACATAAAGCCGTATGAGCGGGGCGTGTGACTTTCCGTCTCTAGAAACGGCGGCGCAGGCGCAACTCTTGCAAGATTCCAATTACTCATTATTTTATTGTTTGTTTTGTTTGTATGTATGGCTTAATACCTTATTGCGCTCTTCATTAAAAGGAAACGAGAGAATGAAAATACTAATCACGTCAATTGCAACTAATTATCAGTCTGCTGAAGTCTATGGATGGACATAAGTAGGTCTTCCATAAGAGGCAGAGTCACAAAGAAAATTGTTATATATAGGAATAGAGGTATATCTTAGCCGCTTTTATGGGGATCCCTAAGAGCATCATCTATATTTAGCGAGCGACAACTTTCCTTCGAAAATACTCTCTTATTTTTGCAGTCGGTTAAAAACAAAACACGCCTGGGTTCTATATATATAACAATTATACTCCATGCCTGTATTATATGAATACTCGTAAAATAAAACAACAATTCAAATGATAACTTATTGTAATTAATATTTACTTATTATATAGAAATGGTATACACAACAACGTTTAATCGACATTTTAGTTCGACAATAAAACACTAATAACTGACACTTGTATAGAGTCTGTGTCTCAAATATTGCAAGCAGGTATTTACTAAAACTGCAAACGTAACCTAAAAAATTTTCAATCACCAAAATATTTATTTTCAGCTGTCAATGAATGTTGCCTGAAACTTGAATGAAAATTTGTCCATGATTGTGAGGTCAAATATTACGGAGTCACCTTGGACTCCGGCATGACTTTCAGGGACCACATCAAAGAGGTCCGCAACCGAGCCGCCCTCGCCTTGGGGCGACCCCACCACATGCCCTGCAAACGGAGTAAAATGTAGCTTTCTAGCAAAGCGACATTGTACAAAGTTTGCATCCGACCCATCATGTCCTACGCATGCGGTGTGTTTGCGCATGCCACCCCCGCTCTCCTAAAGAGCCTCCAACTCATACACAATCAATTTCTCCGATAAGCTGTGGGTGCCCCTTGGTTTCTGCGCAACGTCGATCTCCATTCTGACCTCCGACTCCCCACAATCACGAAATACTTCCGCGAAGTATCCGAAAGGTACTATGAGTGAGTCCCTGAGCATCCCAATATCTCAGGTGTGGCTGCTGCCGCCTACAAACTGGATCGCGTTGCAATCCCACGCCACCGCCGCTCCCGACACGTCTTGCACGACCCCCACGACCCCATCACCCTTGCGCTTCTCGGCACGAGTCGAAACACCACGATTCAGTCCCCCAGGTACCGCCCCCACCGACGTGGTCGAAGGAACCTCCGCCCGACCCCGAATTCTACCTCCTTACCGAGGCCCGCGACCCCGATGACCGCACCCCCCACCCCCACGGCGGCCGTCCAAGCCGACGATCGAAACTCTCGAGGTGCCCTCGCGCTAGCCGCCCCACTTCTGCTAGCCCACTTACTACTAGCTTCCCACTTACTAGCCGTAAAGGCTAGGCTGGAACGCACTTCGCGATCGCCACCTCGTCCAGTGACGCCGTAAAGACTTCAGGGCCAACAGCAGCTCTCACTTCGAAAAAAAATGTCCATGATTTTACCCTCTGGGCAGAGTTGATGAAAACTGTCATAATGCCGACTATATTTCGCAAGCAAATTAAAATTATATTCAGATTATGTTCCTTGTATCCCAGAAAAATATAGTCGACTAACATGGTGTAAATTTTTAATATACATTTAAATGTATATTACTTAAGTATTAAATATGTATATTAAATTTTTTATAATACATTAATTTCATTTAAGTATCTATCTATATATCTATACTATTATAAAATTATTAATCTGCTGTTTGTTGTAGGGAATGCGGCTGTTGTATTTTTGTAGGTGATGCGTGGTAAGATAACTGATTATCCTCTGACGTCATCCTGGGGGCATCCCCTCAATTCCTGCTTACGGCAGTATTATTGAGACACCTACTGGGACTCACTGTTTTAGGTACATTATCAAACACGGAGAAGACATGGTAACGTTAAGGATCAGATCTGTCCCACCAGGATATCCGGGGATCGAATCTGAGATCTTTATACTCTCGGATTTGGGACGAAACCTTATCCACTACGTTACTATGACTGTTCATCATTATAATCACTTTTACGTTGTTAATGCAGGTGAATGTTTAAATTTAAAAATATTTATGGACGATATTTGTCTATAAGTGCAACATTTAAATCAAGATGCGTAGATGTATTCGGAAAAGAGTCGGCTACAAGCCGTGCCGTGCCGTGCACCCGGGCGTAAATTTGGATAGGTATTCACTATAATGTAACCACGCGAGCGGAGCCGCGGGCACAGTTAGTTCATTATACATCATTGGTATTGTTTTACTAAAGACGCCGCGTGTCGTTTTCGGCATGTGTCAGTATTTTTTTCGGGATTTTGAATTGGTGAAAACTAAATCGATTTTTATTTTTATATAATATGGTTTCATAAGGAGTAAATAATGAAACATAAAAATTACAAAGAATTTTTTTTTGTTGACAAGTGCGGCGGGGGGGTGCTTGCGCAGGCTGACCCGTACCCCCACGAATATGCTTAAGACGGCCCTGGCTACAAGGGTAAACCCAATTACGTCTGAAACTGCCGTTTAAGACGTAAGGTATGAAACTCATTAATTCATACGTACAACATAAGTTCTGACTAGATTTACCATTACTGAGTCAAAACGCCTTTCATTCACGATTAGCAAATGGTGCCGATTCTGTGTAACAGAACGTAACTAAATTCGGTTCCTCCCTATCTTTTTCTAATGTCAAATGCCAAAACGAGATAGCTACAATTTTGGTGTTGTCAGTTTCGTTTAAGAACGTCAAAATTAAAAGATTTGGGCGCGATTTCGGAACACATTGACTAAAGATACGCAAAAACGCAACATTTTTTGAACCGTTGACAGAATCGTAGGTTGGTAGTCGCTATAAATGTTTGCTATCTCGGNTTGACATTAGAAAAAGATAGGGAGGGACCAAATTTAGTTAAGTTCTGTTACAACAGAATCGGCACCAGTATCTATCTATTTCGTTTTGCAGTTAGGAAAATAATAAAGGTAGGTAATAAAGGTAGGTAAGGTATTATAATTTTTGTGTGAGGTACGAGTATTCCTAGGTGAGAATGCAAAGACCCATTCGAAAATGACGGACAAGTACATTTATGTTAGCTGTTGTAGAGGTTAGCGGTACGTGCGATCTCGGGGCAAATGTTCTACCTTGAGTGTGCCTGAGAGATTTTCTAGACGGTGTGTGCCGTGCGTGACCAGCGCGATGGGCTACCTCTACCGCTCATACTGAGGAGAGACCCGTGCCCTGCAGTCGAATAACAGATGATCTTTATATCGTTGTCCAGTGCCCAAGATACAGGGAGTCATAGTTTGGGACTAGATCAACGTGTGTGAAAGTCTCCACAATATTAATATATGAGCAAAACCAGTTTTTCTACATGACATCAGCATATTATTGACATCGCTCCATCTTTTATGTTAATTGCAGTGAGGATCGACTTAACAATCATCATCATCATATCAGTTTACAGACGCCCACTGCTGGACATAGGTCTCCTCTAATGATCGGATACCTGTATCCACCAATTGCTCGCGACCTTAATCAGGTCATCGGTCCACCTATAATTATTCGGGGTTACAGTCGGGGGCCGATCCGCCGTGCGCTGTCCGGTTCAGGACCAGACCCCAATCTAGATTTAGCTTAACAATACACCTTTTGAACGTGAAGATTATACGGAAACATCGTGTTATGGCGCGCTATGTCCACAGCCTGCTGATGAGGAAATTCATTGAAGTACGATTAACAATGTATTTATAAACGCACGCGTATTTTCACTGGACTCATCAGTATTCTTTCGAAACAATTATATGCAAGGCAATCGGTTACTCGCGGTAGACGGCTCGCCAGCCCCGCTCAGTCACGAGCGCGACTTGGCAAGGATGGCTCGCCGAGCGGCGGCGGCGCGCCGCGCATGGCTCGCGATTCTGTTTTTGGTGCACGGTACGTACTCTTGCAAAATCTTTATATAAACTATAAAGATTGGGCTAAATATCTACTTTGTATGTGTAGTGCTTACTTTTATCTTGTAACGTGTTCGTTTCCTGATATGCAACTCTTTAATTGGAAACCTTCGTTAATAACTTCGAATTATGAAATTGATTTAAAATCGTTATAAAATATTGGTTATTATAAAAAATTACTTTTATATACATTTTCATGAATAAAATTAATAAGTGCCTACTGTTTGTAAAGTATAGCTGTTTCATCTTATACTAGCTTTTGCCCGCGGTTCCGCCCGCGTAAATCTCGGTTATCCGCTACATAGGAAATCCCGACACCATCATATATTTATATAAAAAGCCTAAAAACCACTCTTACTTGACCACTCGTACCTAAACAGCAGCTACTAAAACAGGGATCAAGCTGTATCTTCAATTCTACTAGACCAATTTTAATGAAACGTGCTGCATTAATTAAGTCGGAACAGTACTTTTAAGACTGTAATACTTTAACCAAAATCTAACTGCTGGTTTTTGCGTGAAGCTCGAACAAAAAAAAAAACATCGACGGATTTGATTTCAGAAGCCCTTAATTACTCGATCTGAGTAGTTTGTTTTTAAATAGCTTTCATTTTTGAAAATTTGACATTTAACAATTTTATAATAGTATAGATTATATTAATATCATAGCTTATTAAAAAGAATCGGTGTTAAAAATTTCTTTCAAAAATCTTTCTGTGCATGTTATATGAACGGCTTCAAGGTTGATATTAAGTATATGAATTAACTTTCCGTGCAAAATTATAATTTTATTCTGTAACCACTAGTTCAGTACCAGACTTGAGAAAGCTGAAGCGAGTGTATATAAAATATCAACATTAAATATAAAAAAAACTGCAAACAGTCGTGAAACTGGCGGCTGGGAATAGTATTGTGTAAAGCTATTAAGGGAGTTGAAGAAGTGGGTATTCAATTTCAACAGTGATACGATTACCTAGTGGTATGGCCGTGCACGCCAAGTCTTAGACTTTGAGTTCGAGTCAGGCACTTTTCACTTTTCGAAATCATTCGCGTATCAATAATTTAGTAATTAATTATCACTCGCTTCAAACGGTGAAGGAAAACATTGTGGGGAATCCTGCATAGCTAAAAGATTTTCTCGACATCGTGTGAAGTCTGCCGACCCGCGTTAGGCCACCGTGGTGGACTGTAGCCTTACCCCTCTCACTCTGAGGGGAGGCCCGTGCAGTGGGACAGTAGATGGGTTGATGATGGACAGATAGACTTTATTGACACACCAAAAACAATTAATTACAGAAGAAAAAACAAATACGAAAATTGTTACAACGGGCGGCGTTGTCGCTACAAGCGATCTCTTCCAGCAGCCTTTGGATGGAGAATATTGATATCATACGTATTTGCCCGTATAATCTATACTATTATAAAATTATTAAATGTCAAATTTTCAAAATTCAAAGATATTTAAAAACAAACTATTCAGATCGACTAATTAAGGGCTTCTGAAACCAAATCCGTCGTTGTTTGTTTGTTCGGGCTTCACGCGAAAACCAACAGGTAGATCTTGATTAAATTGTTACAGTCTTAAAGGTACTATTCCGACTTAATTAATGCGGCATATTTCATCAAAATCGGTTCAGTAGAATTGAAGATACAACTTGATCCCTGTTTTAGTAGTTGCCGCTTAGGTACGAGAGGTCAAGTAAAAGTGGTTCTTAGGCTTTTTATATAAATGTATGACTGTGTCGACATTTCCCATGTAGCGGAAAACCGACATTCATACCAATAATTCATTCAAATCAATACCACCATTATAGAAATCAACGTATTTAACGGAAAAGGAAAATTTCGTGAGAAAACCTGCATGCCCGCATGGGTGTGTGAAGTCTACCAACCCGCACTAGGCCAGCGTGGTAGACTACTGCCTAATCCCCCTCCTGATCAGGGGAGGTCCGTGCCTCTGTAGTGGGGACGATGTGAATTGGGAATGGATGGAATTTTTTTTTTTTATTTATTTCTCACACAAATAATATCACAATGATATCAAAAATAAACACATCGCCGAGCTGTGACAACAGCTTGTCGGCGATACCGTACGTAAGTTGCGCTCTTAAACTGTTATTTATTTTGATATCATCACGTACATCACACAGCAGTATGCTAATACTG
>WUAW01038612.1:20665-40434 GCA_017165845.1 Thaumetopoea pityocampa | reverse complement strand
CTTCTTTCCACTTGCTACGAGCAAGGTGGCTATCCGTAGCCCACTTTTCGCCCCCGCGGGAAACGAGACGAAAAATATAAATATAATATTAAAAATATAAAATTAATATGCTCGAGTACATTACTAACACTTTCATTTCATATGACTGGCATGTGAAAATAGTTGTATAAGCAGGTTAAACATTTTTGATAAGATCGTCTACTCGTTATCAGTAGAGAGCAATTTCCACCAAAATTTATGTTGGAAATTACATAGATTTTAATGAAAATACTTTTGACTTCCGAAAAAAATACTAGATATTATTATGTCGACCGTAATCTTTATATTATAACTAGCTTGTTGTAAAGTCGGTTTTCCGCTACATGGGAAGTCCCGACACAATCATGGATTTAATAAAAAACCTAAGAATCACTTTTACTTGAGCTCTCGTACCTTAACGGCCGCTACTAAATCAGGGATTAAGCTGTACCTTAGATTCTACTTGACGGATTTTGATGAAACGTGCCAAAGTATTTAAGTCGGAATAGTACCTTTAAGACTGTAATAGTTTAATCAAAATCTACCAGCTGTTTTTTTGCGAGGAACCCGAACAAACAAACAAACAAACATCGACGGATTTGGGTTCAGAAGCCAATCGAGTAGTTTGTTTTTAAATATCTTTGATTTTTGAAAATTTGTCATTTAACAATTTTATAATAGTAATATAGAAGATAGATGTAAAGTTTCAGCGACAGATGAATTATCATGGACGAACTGATCACTGATTGGACTATACGTGACTCGCGACTAGTCGTAATGTGACGTGACTGATAATATTTGTATTTGCTAAGACACTACTAATAATACTCTAAGGATTCATGTATTAGCAATCCGTCGAACTCTGATATACTAATATTTCATGTTCGCATAATTTGTAGATTGACTGTTAAAAGCTGGTCTCGATTAGCGCTTAAATATTATGTGACATGATGTAGAGATAAAGATTGGCGTGGATCGGTTTCTCATATTCATACGCTTACGTACCAATAAAAAATTTCTTTTTTTTTGTGGTCAATATAGTTTTTTATTCCTTGTATCATTAGCTTCATAACAACCTAATATTATGGTAAGCTCAGAGCTATTGACTCTGAGATGCTAAATGTATAGAACACGAATATTTATAGCACTGAAACCATTCTCCTTTATGCGAGAGTGTCGTAGGTACTTGTTTGTGTGCGCGCGACTTATCGCTCGTCATACGAAGCCTGCCTTCTGTACCTATCTATTCTATGGTAGCCACTAACTGCTGCTGCATGTTCTTTTACTCCATGCATGACATTAACAAATATATTCCACGATGTTTTCAGCTTGCAATACGTGGAGCAGTGTCATTGATATAGCTGTATGTAGAAGGGTGATCGGGGGGTATGATATCACACTGTTTCTGAAAAGACTATAAATGACTGGCTTTCGCCCGCGGCTCCACCCGCGTGACTGTCGGGTTTCGCGCTAAATGAAAAATTCCGAAATATTTATAGATTTACAAAATAAGTCCAACAACTATTTTTACTAGAGCTCTCGTGCCATAATGGGCCACTGAAACTGAGATCAGGCTGTATCTTCAATTCTACTTCATAAATTTTGATGAAACATGCTACAATACTTGTACTTGTACTTTTAAGAGTAATTCCCTAGTCCTATTACTATATCCCCTAGTTTTTGCGCGAAGTTCGAACAAACAAACAAACACGCAGTGAAAACAAAAGATGGTATCGGTTTCCGAAGCCCTTAATTGGTCGATCTGAGGCATAAATTTCTTTAATGTAAAGACAAGGACGTTATATGATTTTATAACAGATACGTCAAAACGCGACCTCGCTGTAGTAACCGACCATAAATGGGCATGTAGGAGTACCTATGTATTCAGCATGTCCCACGAGTTTGTCACGGAAGGAATGCGTCCGAAATACCGCTACTCGTCCTCAAGGGGACTCCTTACAGTGCACTCATACATATTGCGACCACATACTCGCGGTCCATACACAGGTAGAGTATACAGAATGAGTATTGTGTTACAAACCTAGTTTAGGTACTTGAACGACGCGACCTGATATCGATAAGTGAGTACGGTCAGTAATTAAATGTCGATGGAAGAAAACTTATCTGCTGTAAGCATTGATCTATTATTATATAGATTTATGATCTAAGGCTGTAAGCGGCTGAAACAAAGCTTTTCACTAGAGTCACAACATTTCATAGAGTATGTGTGGTGCCGACATAATAGTAGAGTCACACCACTTCTCTACGTGGTAATTGTGAGAGTCATACACCAGGTATACAATAATGGCCAACAGTGTTAGCTTACGATTCAACCTGTTGGTTAACTACTATGATCCGTAAGACGCTTGCCGACCGTCGAGTTACGGCAAATCCCTTTCTTGAATTGAGAAGGCCCGTATGCAGCAGTAAACGGGCGGTGATGATGACGGGGCTGGTTGTTGCACGGGACAAATCTGTCGGCGGATGTGTTCAAAAGTAAGAGCGCAGTACGAATGTTCAGTGAAACTCATGGTAGTATTAACGTACGCGAATATAACATAATTTTAAAATATTACCAAGCATTGCAAATTTAAAATTAAAATTCGTGAAATTCTCCAGTGTGAAATGGCAGAAATCTCAATAAATTCAGAATATATTATACTTGTGTATTCGTATATTTTATTTTTATAATAATCATTGTCATCCCCAGTCCATATTCGTCCCCAGAACAGGGGCACGGACCTTCCCTGATCAGGAGGATTAGGCTAGTCTACCGCGCTGGCCTAGTGCGGGTTGGTAGACTTCACATACCCATGTGAGCGTGCAGGTTTCCTCACGAAGTTTTCCTTCTCCGACAAGTGCATCGGTGTCTTCAATGTAGACCGTACATGAATTATAAATAGTAACACACTGGTACAGGAGCGGGATCGAACCCACGACCCTTCGATCGTAAGCCGTGTAACTCTATTTTTTTTATAATATTAGTATATTTTTGTACTCTATATTTATGTTTTTTTTATATAATATTACCTACTGATGTATTATCTATGCTGTGTGGCGCCGGCATAATCATGGCGTCAATTTATCTCTCCCCATGGAAGCTGCGAGCACCAGTTGAGGGATGTACCAGGATATTAAAAGCATTCAATTAAAATCTCCAGGACACTTGCCAAGCGTGGAGACTATGGCAAATCCCTTCTTTTTAAGGAGGCGGTCTACGTTCAGCGGTGGGCTTTGACGGTCTGCTGGTGACGATAATGATTGATTTAAGCTCTTATTGATTGATGCTTTTGCTTGTGCCTTAGATACTTCACCATCTTAAGACAAAACAATCATACAAGGTAGTCTGATAACAAACGCCCCGGGCATTAAATCCGTCCCTATACCATTAGTGTAAGGAATTTAAATAGATAAATACGTCGATATAACAATTTTGGGAATTCTAGTACGAGAATTTATCGATTTTTTTTAAATTATTTCAAGGTCGACATATTCAGCGGAGATTGGCTGAGACAAAGCGGGTGGGAGCCATCCCATGAGACTATCCTTCTCGTCCATGGGTACGCAGGAGGTGATGACACCTTGCCGATCACCGTGCTCAGAGATGGTGAGTTTGCTAAACATAACGAGTCATGTATTTCTCACATCTAAGACAAAAAGGCTCTTAATCTCGTATCTTTCATGGTGGCAATCGATTGCGGTTTCGCCCATTAGTGCCAGTGTCGACTGAATATATGTTTCAAGTCGTATAATACTTTTTCAGGTTAATAATAAAATATCGGGGTTTCATAATTTATTGCTTCTTGGGAGTTTTGAAATAAATACCACTTTTGTCCAGACAAAATTCCCGCAGGTTTATATTGCCTTGAAAAAATACGGTCACTTTGCTATGTTAATCACACTTGTGTTACAATAATTCAATATTGTTCACGATTATTGACGATCAATACACAAAACATCAAATTTATATATTACTAGCTGTTGCCCGCGGCTCCGCCCGCCAGAATGTCGGTCTTCTGCTACATGGGAAATTCCGATATAATCACAGATATATATAAAAAACCTAAGAACTACTTTTACTTGACCTCTCGTACCTTAGCGGCGGCTATTAAAACAGGGATCAAGCTGTATCTTCAATTCTACTGGACCAATTTTGGTGAAATATGCCCTATTATTTAAGTCGAAATAGTACCTTTAAGAGTGTAAAGTTTAACCAAAATCTACTCGCTGGTTTTTGCGTGAAGCCCGAACAAACATACATCGACGGATTTGGTTTCAGAAGCCCTTAATTAGTCGATATGCATAGTGTTTTTAAATATTTTTGATTTTTGAAAATTTGACATTTAACAATTTTATAATTGTATTGAAACATGATAATAAATTAATATAAAACGTTAAAATAAAACTGCAAGTGACGCTTCACTCGAGTTGCCGCCAAAACCCCGACAAGAAAGTTTATTAGTCATCTTTGTTTGTTTGTCTATTTGTTTTTCACACACGAAGCACTGAAACGATGCTTGTGAAATTTGTATTAAAGATTTGTATGAATCAAATGATGGAAAAGCTATATCATCATCATCAACCCATCTACTGTCTTACTGCAGGGTACGGGCCGCCTCTCTGCGTAAGAGGGATTGCACTGTATACTATCTGTCGACTGTAGTCCACAACGCTGGCCTAATGCGGGTTCACAGACTTCACATGTTGTCGACAAAATTTTTCAAGCATGCAGGATTCCTTAGGATGTGACAATTAATTATTTAATTATTAATTATTATGTTTGAAATAAGTGACAATTAATTATTAATTCGCACATGATTTCGGAAATGCAGAAAACTGCAAAATTGCAAATCACACGTTGCATGGTCTAGTCGTAATAATTGATATTATACGTCCACTGCTGGACATAGCCCTTCTCCTTATAGTGAGAGGTTCATCATAATCAATACTCTTGGTGGGTGGCTTGGAGATGTGTGAATAGGTATATTTTAAATGGAAGGATAATGCTTTACCGATTACTGTCGTTCGAGGGATGGTCCAAAATGCCGCGGCTTGTGTGGATGGAAGGTAAGTAGGTACATTTGTTTGTTGTGATACTAATTAGGTACTATATACAGGTATATATTAAGTTCTAACCTTTCGACATCGTTCGTTTACGAGATATCGCTCCAAAGTCAAGCAAGTCTCCCCTCGAAGATCCTCTAGTTCGTTCTCGTTGCGTCCACAAGAAGAAATGGAAGTTACTATTATTATAACGACACTACATTCAAGTAATAGTTCCGAATTTATTTGCGAAATAGTATTCGGGATAGGGAAATGTCAAGGAGAACTAGAATCAAGGACATAGTTCTAAAAATTGCCAAGCAGACGTTAGGGACGGCGACCCCTAACCAGAAAGCGTGGAATGATCGACCTTGGACCATGTCGCCCGGTGACCTAGTTGAGGTTTGGGGTGATTGGTACTTGAAGGCGGCTTACAGTCGCTCAGTGTAGCGATCAATAAGAGAGGCGTATGTTGAACAATGGAATGACGTGATGATAAATCCTAAGGTCGATACATAAATAGTATAGAAAGGAATATTTAAAACAAGGTCAAAAGCGAAGAAAAAACACGCCATTACGTACTTGCCTCTTGTATCATTAGACAAATGGTTGAATGCGATAATGGTGTCATATTTAATTATACTTACACGCCGCTATCTGATGCAACAGATTTTTTCTAGTTGTGGAGCGCTGTTTGCCAACCGTAATGCGTAAGTTTGCGATATTTTTCTACGCTGTCAGTCTCATGGAAATTTTGCTCTGCGCGCCGTCATTGGGACTCACAAATTAAAAATCTGAAAGTCAGGGCTAATTTTCTAAAAGTCAAGGATAAATAATATAAAAATGATGCTCCGCCTATGTATAAGGTCTATGACCCATATCACCGTTAATATGAGCTCCAAAGTGAGGGTGCTCCTGACATTGCGTGCCGTGTCAAAAAGTGGGTAACCTTCCGTATCAAGCCCGTCGTCGTCCGTGTCGGTTGGAGCTCATCGCTATCAAACTGTTAACAAATACGACTGTCAGAATAATGACAGTTTCAAATTGCGGTAACATTGAAAGTAAGATCTAATTAAATATTTAGTTGGTTTTTAAATCATTATTATTCTAATACATATCGGGAAAATCCGAGTAAGTTCCAAATGTTTGCCATCCCTAGCCGTTATGGATAGCACCTTACCAAATCATCAGCGACCCTACCTACTAGTAAAGCCTAATATCATCAACAGCTTCCTTGTGACAATCATTTCAATCATCAGCCGAAGGTTGTATCACGTGCCTTAACTTTTTAAGTACTCTATAATCTCATCTATAATATCAGTTCAAACACCAGTCGGAACCCATAGATTTGCATATCTTCCGAAACACGATAGAGGTCAAGTTTAACTAGTCTTTCGAATGACCCATCAAATAATCGCCTCAGTAGGCGTTATATAATCCAGAGATCGACTTAAATGCTATCTATATCTGGTAAAATCCTAGCGAAGGTGAAAGTAAATAAAGTAGTGTTCCGCGACAGGAGCCACACGAACCGCGCGTCACGCGCTGCATTTCAATGCGCCCGCGCAGCGCGCGCCCGCGACGCCTCTTGCGGCTTTCTCCGCACTTTGTACGCGGGTCGACGACACCTGTGACACTGCTCGGTTGCGAAAATGTAACGAACTGTCCTCGCTAGATAATAAATAAAATTGTTAATTGTTCTTTAATAAAATTGTCATGGAACCGAACAAACAACTGAACGACAAATCCTAATATATGTAATAGTTAAACGTCAAATTTTGTAAATCAAAGACATTTGAAAAAATAACTACTCAGATCGACTAAGAACTTCTGAAACCAAATACGTTGATGTTCGTTTGTTTTTTCGAACTTCACACAAAACCAGCACGTAGATTTTGGCCAAACTATTGCAGTCTTAAAAATACTATTCCGACTTAAATACGGCGGCATATTTTATCAAAATCGATTTAGTAGATTTGATTCCTGTTTTAGTAGCCGCCGCTAAGGTGCGAGAGCAGAAGTAAAAGTAGTTCTATGGCTTTTTATATAAATTTATGATTTTTTCGGAATTTCCCGCTGCGGCGGGCGAAGCCTCGAGCAAAAACTTGTCTTAACTAATATTATAAATGCGAATGTGAGTTTGTTTGTTTATTGCGTTTTCACCCCTCACTACTTAAACGATCATCATGAAATTTTGTACACACATTGTTGGGGTACAGAGAAGAACTTAGGGGATCTTTTATCCAGAAAAAGAACTGTTCCCGCGGAATAGAGAAAAATATATTTTCAACGATTTTTGACATGTATTTAATTGTATATGTATTAAGGATTGTATTAAGGACATCGACCCAAGCGAAATCGTGGGTAAAAGCTAGTGAGACAGCATTTTTTTTTAATGTGACAGTACGGTCAATTTTGAACTATACGACTTAAAGCGATGTCGTTTTAGAAGACACTCTTTATTTTCCATTTTAATTAGAGCTGCGAAGAAAATTATTCAAGCGTCAACTTTCCCAGAAATCGCAAATGTTTAAATTAATTACTCTATGAATCGTCTAGTTTCTTGTTTTGTTCAAATCATTGTATAATAAACTAAGAGAATTACATAATTAGGTATTAAATGTCAAACAATGTGGATAAATTAAAAATAATTCTGGAAAATTTTTATCGTTTTTTTTACTTTCACACTTTTACTTAAAATTGAAAAATAAAGACCGTCTTCAAATACGGCACTGCTATAAATCGTTTAGTTCATTGACAATACTGCCCTGTGTAGGCTTTTTATATAAATCTGTACTTGTTTAGGGATTTGCCATGTAGCGGAAAACAGAAATTTACGCGGGTGGAGCCGCGGGCAAAAGCTAGTTAATAGTATAAATATTGTGTGAAATTTTGTTATGATCAAATCACAAAAATGAGAAAAAAAAATTGATTGTATGCATCTCCTCTTAGAGTACATATTATTTTAATTTGCAATTAACACCTATAGATATACAATTTAATAATGAATATTTTGTCGATTTTAATTTTTGAAAAAGTCTAAAAATTAAGAAATTATTCATAAATTTGTTCCATTTCGTCACCTTTGTAGTGGACGAACTCCCGTATAGTTACGGTCACTGAGCATGGTTACGGTGGCGAATTCGCACATACTGCGGCAAGTTTCATCTAAATCGAATCACTAGAATTGAAGACACAGCTTGATACCTGTTTTACAATAGTAGCCGCTGTTGAGGTATGAGAGCTCAAGTAAAAATGGTTCATTAGCTTTTTATATAAATCTATGATTGTTTCGGGATTTTCCATATAGAGGAAAAGCGACATTCACGCGGGCAAAAGCTATGTAGTCTATTATAATTCAGAAATATATTTTTAAAATCTGAGTTAGGATTCGTTTCATTTTATATCTATAGATACGCATTTTTTGAGTTTACGGCCCGGTTGCGAAGTATGGAAACTAATTCTTTCATTTTACCACAGATTAGTTAATTGGCAGGCAGTTACTGACACAATCGACGATATACCTGACATTTAAAATGAAAATGACTTTTAAAAACGCTTTTAAAAACTT
The DNA here is from genome assembly GCA_017165845.1 of Thaumetopoea pityocampa. NCBI lineage: Eukaryota > Metazoa > Arthropoda > Insecta > Lepidoptera > Notodontidae > Thaumetopoea > Thaumetopoea pityocampa. The sequence goes on along the minus strand of WUAW01038612.1, from coordinate 31,802 downwards.
TGTCCTTACAGCGTACCTTCGTCGAGGCGGGTACAACGTGTTTATGGTGGATTGGGGCAACTTGTGCCAGCCGCCCTGCTACGTGGCCGCCGTCCACAACCTTCGGCCGGTTGCCAAGTGTCTGGCGGAGGCGTTGGGCACGCTGCGCCAGGCAGGCCTGAGGACTGACAACCTGACGTGTGTGGGCCACTCGTTAGGCGCTCACCTGTGTGGGATTATTGCCAACTACCTCACTTTCCGGCTTAACAGAATAATCGGTATGTTCTAGGTTAGATTATTTTTATTTATGGATAAACTATCATCCCCAGATCATTTGTCCCCGCAACAGGGCAGTATAAATTACCTTCCCTATTCAGCAGGGGGATTAGGATGTAATTTACTACGCTAGCCTAGTACGGATTAGTAGACTTCACACACCCATGCAGCCAAGCCAGCCAAGGGCATCAAGAATGCTCGGGGCTTGGTCCTTTGACTGCTCTTTGCTAGCCGCTCACATTCGCGTTATGAGAGGATTCTCTATCCTGCACCGAGGGGACGCGCCTCTAAACGTGCACCCAAAATGCTCGTAGAAGCACATACAGGGGCTTAGTTCAGGGTGCACTCACCATCATCAGCCCGTGGAAGTCCACAAGTGACAACGGTTCTCCTCGAAAAAGGAGAGATTTGCCATAATATGTACGCTTGGCAGGCGTCTGAGAACGCAGTAGATTTTGATTGAATAACAGGATAACTGTTATCCTGGTGCATCCCTTAGCTGGTTCTCACAGCACCCACAGGAAGAGATGGAGTGACGCTATTATAATGTCGACGCCAATTTGTCCCCTCTATATGTGCCGTTCTTTCACCATCGGACTACTGGGCGCACGGCGGACTGTCACCCCTACCTCCTAGACATACTTCCGTACGAAGCAATTTACTTCTATTTTCATAATACGCGCAGCCCAAGACTGGATGAGTCTTTTTGGATTAGTATTTCCATCCGATTATAATGTAGGTGACTTTAAGAAAAGAGTGAATTGGTTTTTATTAAGCTACGTTTTACTACTTTATGTTACATCGCCACCTACCATTAGATGGGACTGTAGTCAAGTACTGTCTGATATATGGCAAAAACATCTAGAACAACAGTTTTTAATATTCACAACAGTTAAAAGGTTTGGGTACGATTGCAACAGGCCTGGACCCCGCCCGTCCTCTGATTCGGTCTGCGCCGGCGCTGCGGCTGGACCCCGGCGACGCGCGCGCCGTGCACGTGCTGCACACGAACGCGGGCCGCTACGGCGAGGCGGCGCGCCTGGGGCACGCGGACTTCTGTCTGAACGGGGGGCGCAGCCAGCCGTACTGCGAGGACACGCCGAGTGGGTGCACCTCGGGCCCTTTATACAGCACAAGAATACCTACATTATGCTCCATTAAATATAAACTTACTGTGCCGCACAGTGATCTTATATTTACTGGAACATAATGTATTCTTGTGCTGTAACACTCATTTATTAATCACTGTTATAAAATTGTACAATGTCGAATTTTGTAAATCAAAGATATTAAAAAAAACTACTCAGACTAGTTAAGGGCTTCTGAAACCAAATCCGTCGATGGTTGTTTGAGCTTTACGCAAAAAGTAGATGGTAGATTTTAGTTAAGCTGTTACAGTCTTAAAAGTACTATTCCGACTTAAATACTGCGGTATATTTCATCAAATCGGTCCAGTAGAATTGAAGATACAGTTTTATATCTGTTTTAGTAGCCACCGTTAAGGTACGAGAGCTGGTTCTACAGCTTTTTGTATTAATCTGTGTTGTTTCGGGATTTCCCATATAATGGAAAACCGATGTTCACGCGGGCGGAGCCACGGGCAAAAGCTAGTAAGAATCTATTATATTCCAGTAAATATAAAATTACTGTGCCGTACAGTAAGTTTATATTTACTGAAATATTATAAATTCCTGTACTGTAACACTAACATATGAAATAAATAAATATGTTGTGGATATATTTTTTCACACAGATTGATCAAGCCTTAAATTTTATGTGCCTGTGTGTGTGATTTCCTGTGCCGTGGCTGCAACTATATACTTACATAGATAGATAGATAGCTAATAGGTGTATAGATACATAGATAAACATCCATGACTTGGGTGCAAACATTCGTGCTCATCACACAAAGTTTGTCCCCACACCAGGATTCGAACCGTGGTCCAATTGGGACAGAAAGCGCGATCACTGTCATTGATCTAATCAGTGGTATTATTATAATATAGGTATATGGTTCACAGTTGTGTGACGCTGGCTTAATTATAATATAGGTATATGGTTCACAGTTGTGTGACGCTGGCTTAATTATAATATAGGTATATGATTCACAGTTGTGTGACGCTGGCTTAATTATAATATAGGTATATGGTTCACAGTTGTGTGACGCTGGCTTAATTATAGCGTCACTGCATCTCTTCCCGCGGATACTGTAAGAAACAGCTCGGGGATGTACCAGGATAAATGGCAGCAGCGTTATTCTGTTATTCAATCAAAATCCACTGCGATCTCCGAGACATCTGCCGAGCGTGGAAATCATGGCAAATCCCTCCTTAGGTATTATGGAGGAGCCCGTATTCAGCATCATGTTTCATCATCAGCATCGTTAGTCGTTAGAAGTCCACACTTCTAACGACTAACGATGCTGATGATGAAACATAAACCACATCACCATCACCAGTCCGTGGTGTCGACATATTCTCTTAAACTTAGTAAATATTTCAAGAAAACGTGTTTTCTTCTTTAGAGTACTGCTTTTTTGCGTGTAACGCGCGTGTGTGCGTGTCTGTGTAGACGAGGCGCTGTGCAGCCACATCTGGTCCATCTGCTACCAGGCGGAGAGCGTGTTCGCGCCGCGCGCCGCGGCGCCGTGCGGCCGGCGTTGCGCCGTGCGCGGGCCGCCGGCGCGCGCCGCCGCGCTGCCCGTGCCGCTCGGCCAGCCGGCGCCCATGACGTCAGTACACACACCGAGTTTCTTTTTAGTTTTACACTTTCACTGCCACGACGTTTTCAAGGATTCCGCTCCCAGAAGCCAAATTATTTTGATCATGACAACTCACCGACTAGGAGATAGCTCGTAGTCGGCGTCCTGGGCAAGTAAACAACCTGCAAGATATCTCGCAGTTGGCGGAATACTAGTACTTGACTACATCCCCACCCGATGGTCAGCGGCGATGTAACCTAGGGTAGTAAGATGTACTAGCTTAATAAAAACCAATTCACTCTTGTCTTAAAGACACCTACATTATAATCGGACGGAAATACTGACGCAGGGATACTATTCCAGTCTTTCGCTGCACGTATTATGAACGTAGAAGCAAATCACTTCGTACGGGTGGCGGGGATGTCTATGTATCTATGTACAAACAGAGGTGGACCGTTTACCCACACGCGCTTCCCGTAGTAGGTACTACATATACCACCGAGGGGCATTGGTAAGTTATCCACATTGGATCCCGAAGCCCCTCGATATATCAATGAAAGCCACCACAGAGTTTTTAATCAGTTAGGAGTCTGACACGCCTCACAAGCCGCCCTCACGACTTGCGTAAGTCCTATGTAGGATTTTCTCTACGTAAAAGATCATGTAAGGCCAGGTTAGGAGTATCCGCAACCGACGGACTTGTATGAAAATAGAAGAAGCCAATGACGAATCTCAGGATCATAGTAACTGGAAAGAAGTGGTCTCTGCCTACCCCAGCGGGTAAAGGGCGTGACTTTATGTATGTATGTAAGAAAACAGGTACTATAAATACACAGAACACATGGGTCCTTGCCCGCGATGTTACAGGGGCACGAGGGCAAGAGTATTAAAAGAATTATAAAAAAATTACAGTGCCTCCGGTGCGTACTGCCTGGAGGACTTCTCGGCACCGTTCTGTCCGCACACGACGGGCCTCCGGGAGGGCGACGAGCGCTGCTGCCTCGACCAGCTGTACGCCGAAGCCGCCACTGCGGACCCGCCGCCGAAACGACCGCGGCCTTTGGTCAAGCCCCGACTGAGGCTCAAGGACAGAACGGCGCGTCATAAACTAGACTAGGACTATATTATGTACGACTTGTTGTACAGCATCGGAATAGTAGCAGCTCGAAAACGGTTCGAATGGAAAACGTGATTTCACGAAGAATCTGTTAAATTTAGGCGCTTTTAATATGTATGTATCGATACATTTATTCTCTATGGAATGTATAATGTAAGGAATGCATATTAAGTCTCAATAAAGTAAAAAAAAAAATAAAAAATAATCTCCAAGACTCCCGTTAATCATGTCATCATCAGCAGCTCGTGGAAGTCCACTGCGTAACATGGTCTTCCTTTCAAAAAGAGGTATTTGCCACAATCTGCACGCTCGGCAGGCGTCTTGGAGACCGCAGTAGGTTTTGATTAAATTGACTGACTGCACGGATGGCGCAGTGGTTTAAGCGTCCACTGTGCTGTCGAGTGTTATAGGTTCGATCCCCACACGGGAAAACAACTTTGTAAAATCCACAAATTATTGTTCTGAATCTGGGTGTTCTGTGTTTCCGTTATTTGAATGATTGTAAAGTCCCCGCGATACAGGAATTAATCCCAATGCGGGAGTTGTCTTTCTTAAAAAATAATATATAACGTTGTTGCCATTGCCCTGGTACATCCATTAACTGGTTTTCTCACAAAAAAAAATGGAATGACGCTATTATTATGCCGGCGCCACACGGCGTACATACCTATACACCATATACTTATAATAATATTTCATGATAGTGTAGTGCGGAGAAACTTTGTGATGAGTCATTACAGGTTGGAGTCAGTGTACCATCCCACAGTGTTCCATCACAAATTTCTCATCACCGATGATGTGGGAAGGTTACAATGCAAATAGTCGAGAAAAATACCCACTGTCCGACTGTAATACAGGCGTCGAGATTAAGTCGATTGGTGCTATGTTTTAATGTATATTGTATATAGATTGAAGAATTTAAGCCAAAGAAATTCTTACCGTTGTATTAAATAAATTATTTTGATACTTTAAAATTCTTTATTTATATGTCTACTCGTACAATACGTTTATCAGATGTCTAGTTACGATCCGCAGGCTGGCTCGCAACAGGTTTTTGATGATGATCATTTCATCTTAATGATTTTCTGATACGTCACCGGTTGTAAAAACAATTATAGGGATATACAGTCATTATCCCCTGTCCATATCGTCCTCACTACAGGGGCAGAGACCTCCCCTGATCAGAAGGGGGGTCAGGCCGTAGTCTACCGCGCTGGCCTAGTGCCGGTTGGTAGACTTCACACACCCATGCGGGCATGCAGGTTTCCTCACGAAGTTTTCCTTCTCATATACAGTAGTACCACAAAAATAAGTTATATAGCCTATCTTCGTTCGTCTTTCCCGTCTCAAACAAGAAGAGTCATGGAAGTGTTAGCGTGCACGGGTGAAGATCGAACCCAAGACCTTCACACCTGAAAGTGAAACATATAAATATCCATTACTTACCCGACTCCCATTGTGCCTACGGTTTCTTCACGAAGTTTTCCTTCACTGTTAATTAAGTTGGGTGTCTACAATGTAAGCCGTACATGAATTAGAAATAACTCAGTGGCACGGGACCGGGAACGAACCTACGACCCTTCGATCGCAAGCCATGTCTGGTACCACTATACCACCAGGGTATTCTAACACGACCTAAATAAATAAAAACCCGCCCTCGCGGCTTGCAACTGACATCTAGATTAGTAATTTAATCCTGTGCGCTCGAATGGCGAGTGGGAGGCGACAATCTTTGTTTAGGCTAGATTTCGTTATCTCCAGTTGATAAAAGCCCAATATTGGTTTGTGAATAGGTTCCTTAGCTGCCTGTAAGACACTCGTAATATATGCGCAAATTGCCTCGAGTCGCTGCTTCGCCCGACCCAAAGGTTTAAAAAAATTCACTCGGGCGCAACCACAAATAAAATTAATAGATTATAATTATTAGATTTCAAATTCAATGACAAAACCACGACATGTGTCATTAAATTTATTAAATGCTATTTACACGTTACACGTTGCACACGCAACACGTTGATTACACATGCCCAGTTCAGTCGTACGTTCACTTCGGCTTACTGTCACCGCTCCGGCCCGGACGTCAGCTCTTGTTGCCGGTCATGAGCAGAGAGAGTAGGGCCGCCTTCTCCTTCTCCTTTTTCCTCACAATGTCCAGAGAGCGGTTCCTCCAAGTACTCTTTCTAAGCTTGATTGGTCGGCTGCCGACGTAGCGACCTAAGCAAACCATATTTTTGATGTGAAATAACTTAGTATTTGTTTCGATGCCGTGTGGCGCCGGCATTATAATAGCGTCACTCCATCTCTTTCCGTGGGTGCGGTGAGAACCAGCTGAGGGCTGTACCAGAGTAACGGGCAGCAACCTTATCCTGTTATTCATTTAAACTCTATTGCAATCTAAAAGACACCTGCAAGCGTGGAGATTATGGAAACCCACCCTTCCCTTTTAACAACAGTAGAGACACATATCCAGCAGTAAGGATTACATCTAAAAATGATGTACATCTACCGATGTTGTTGTTATTAATTATTCTAGTTTGTGTGTTCGGGATACCAAGAATAGAATTAATATTTTCTAGATTATTTTTTGTATTTTGATCCTCAAAATTATATAAATAAAATAAATATATTAATGTTTGCCGAGACAAATCCTTCTATATAGTCTTTAAATATTAATTTACTCCCCTATCGGTTTCTGTATTCATTTGCTAAGCTGTATACAAATACTCGTACCGTCCATCTCCTTCATGGCCTTGATGAAGTCGCCAGGGTCTTTGAAGCTAACGAAGCCGAACCCCTTGCTCTTGTTGGTCCGCTTGTCTCTGATCACTTTGGCGCGTTGAAACGAACTGTATTTACTAAAAGTTCGCGTCTGAAAATATACAATCATTATTTTATTTGGAATACAAACACGGAGCAATGACAAAATATGGGTCAAAACATTAGTTACAAGTTTTTACATATCAATTTCGAATGCCCGAAAAGGTAAAAAAAAATTATAATAGCAGTAGGAACGTTAAATCTATGTTTAGTTAGGTATGATTTAATTTTTTTTTTTAATTTTTAATACACTGACAGCCTAGTGTTATGACCATGCATGTCAAGTCTTAGATTTCGAGTTCGGATTCAAGGCTTCGACCTCTGTATTTACGAATCATATGCGTATTAAAAATTTAATAATTGATTATCACTGCTTCAAACAGCGAAGGAAAATATCGTAACGAAGTTTACACGCCTGAAAGATTTGAAAACGTGGTGCTAAGGTACAAATACCTCCGTTTAATGGACTCCCGTCTCTGTTGAGCATTATAGTATAAACAATGTAGCCGACATCGCTGATGCTATATATTCGATGAACAAAGAAACCTTATGCTAGAGTTTGAAAAACACAATATTGCGCTCTGGGATTTGAACCCAGGATCTCTTGATCGCAAGTCGGATCTACTATCACCTAGACCAGAGGCCCGCAAACTTTTTTGTCTTGTAGAACTCTTGTATTGTTTTTCACTTTTGGGTAGATACCCATAGCGTAGTTAGTTAATATAACATTGTTGTACATTTATTAATTTTAAATGTGTTTTTGACAGTTGGCGTGGACCCCTTGTAGGTCATCGTCGACTCCTGGGGGCCGATATGGACCACCTTGGGTATCAATGGCCTAGACCCTGTCCCTTCATAGGATAATATAAATAAAAGACTCACAAGTAATTCGTCCGTAACGTCGTTGCCAAGGTCTCCACAGAACATGCGGAAGTCATCATCAGGCCAGTCCAGGAGGGTCACGTCCTCCCACACCTGGCCGCCGGCCGTCCTCACCACCTGCGTCACAACACAACCCCAATAAAAGCAGTTAAACGTCACGAATATATTTTTGAAGGCTCTTACCTCAATATGACTAAAAGTTACTTGAAAGTGTAAGTAAAAAAAAAAGAAATTATTTAATGAACAAATAATAAATAAAAATGAACCAATCTAAGTACTAACTAGAATATTCATAATTAATTTTAAAGACTGTAAAATGATCATAAATTGTACGACATAAATATATCTAATCGCAATTCTGTATGTTTTCAGACACACCATCTATATTTTGTTGAGAAATTTTGTCTACATGAAATCATATTAAAGATTGATGGTGTAAAAGTACGCCGGGAACACAATAATTCAAAATCTGAGTGATCGATTGAGAGATAGCGCGATAAGGGATCGGTGTAAGTTGAAGTATGGTGTGGTGACAAGGATCGAGAAAGGAATGATCCAATGGTTTGGTCATTTAGAAAGAATGAGAGATTCGATTGATGAAACGATTAAACCAGGCAAATGTGAGTGGAGGTGTCGGAAGAGGGCGCCCAGGAAAATCTACCTTTATTAAAGCAATAAGTTGTTTCAAAAAGGTCAAGTTCGTAGCTCCCTTAATCGACGGAAGTATATGAAAAGAAGTATAGATGTGGTTGAGGCAAGAGAGGTATGCCAAGATCGTAGTATGTAAAACTGTGGTTTTTTCATACCCACATAAAATACCAGTGCATGTGTGCGTGTGCGTGCATACACACACATGCATGCGCGTGCGCACTCATGCGTGTGTGTCGCGTCTGTGTGCATGTGTGCATGTATGTAATGCATCTAAAATGGCACAGGGTACCCTTTGTTGTGTATTGTGCACTCGGGCGACGTACCTTCCTGTTCTTCTTTTCCTTCTTCGGTTTAGCGGTTGGCTCGGGGATGGAGATGACCGGCGGGGGCGGCGGTGTGGGCTTGGGCTCTGGGGCGGGCGCCGGCTCCACGCGCGGCGGTGGCGGAGGCGACCGCTTCTATACAACAAATACAAAACGCGCTGTTTCAGACCTGTTGATATTGCGGACACTTCCTTCCCATACATTGACCTGAAATTAGGATAGCCTGTGTCTTGGACAAGGCTCGGAACGGGTTTAATATATGTATACCGGTTTAATATATGTATACCGGTTTAATATATGTATACCGGTTAATAAAGGTTTTTAACGTATTCGTATATCGTTTTCGTTCAGAAAGAAACCGATAAGCATTTCGTTCTATAACCGAAATAAACCGGTCACATTACAGCGCGAGCAGAATAGCACACTCTTGAGACTCTATCCTCGACGGCGTTACATCAAAAAAATTTAAGGATATACCGGTTAATAACGGTTAATGAACGCTAACCTTAAAGGGAACTTTCCTTGCAAATAACATTTATATACCGGTTTGAAGGAACCAAACCGAAATTATTATGTTACTACACCTTTATTTATAGCCAAAGCGGTTTGATAATTTAACCGGTCTCCGAGCCCTGGTCTTGAGTACTAGACGAAATGCTTACTTATATAGATAAATATTAATACATGTATAGATAATCCATGACTCGGGTACAAACATTCATGCTCATCACAGAGTTTGTGCCTACCAATTCGAACTCTGGACCAATTGGCACAGAAAGCAAAGGTGACTGCCACTGCGCCAATCAGTCGTCACTGATGATGAGATATACTCGTATTTAGAAAGTATATCATCATTACATCCCGTACTACTCCACTAGACTGGTATCACTACTGGAGATGTGCCTTCTCTGCAAAATATTGAGCGATATAATTATAATAGAAACTGCATTTTGCAGCATAACCAGCAATGTTATTTTAAAAAAAATATTATACAACTTCCCATTTAGTTTTCATAAAATTTTACACTGATATTGGTGGTAATTGTGTGGTAACAGAACTTAACTAAATTTCAACTCTCCCTATCTTTTTCTAATGTCAAACGCCAAAACGAGATAGGTACAATTTTGGTGCTGTCAGTTTCGTTTAGAGGTGTCAAAATTAAAAGATTTAGATGTAATCTCGGAACATACGGACTAAAAATACGCAAAAACGCAAAATTTTTTTGAACTGTTTAAAAGAAATGTAGGTTGGTACTCGCTGTAACTGTATGCTATCTCGTTTTGGCGTTTGACATTAGAAAAAGATAGGGAGAGACTAAATTTAGTTAAAAGTTCTGTTACCGCAGAGTTAGCACAATTGTGTACGTACAAAGTAAAATTCAGGTCTATTTTACAACAGATTACAATTATCATTCTATTGAACCAAATGACATTACTTATTTACATTCTTTTGACATTTTTGAATATTTTAATTTGTTTATTACTCTGGATACTTTGTACTTTTAAGTCACATAATTTCAGAGTATTAAATATTCTTACTTATATACTACTAGCTTTTGCCCGCGGCTCCGCCCTCGTGAATGTCGGTTTTACACTACATGGGAAATCCCGAAACAATCATGGATTTATATAAAAAGCCTAAGAACCACTTTTACTTGACCTCTCGTACCTTAACGGCGCCTACTAAAACAGGGATCAAGCTGTATTTTTAATTCGACTGAATCGAAATGAAACATGCCACAGTATTTAAGTCGAAATAGTATCTTTAAGACTAAAACACTACAACCAAAATCTACCCTCTGGTTTTTGCGTGTAGCTCGAACAAACAAACAAACTGATCTGAGTAGTTTGTTTTTAATATCTTTGATTTTTGAAAATTTCACATTTAACAATTTTATAATAGTATAGAGTTCATACATTTTCTTAATTTCATATATTAAATATTTCTTCTTGATAACAATAAAATCAATGTACCACATTTTATCACTGTCACATTTTATTGACTTTCTAACTGATATTGCATTGTCTGTCATAGGTTTCGCGAGACTGTAACAGATTATAGTTACAATGTTATTTTTTTAGATATATATGCAATAAAGAAATTCAATATGAGAATTATACCAATCCAGCAAGTACTTTGTTAACTAGGCAAAAGTTCCCACAGGCCTATTGCTAATTACTTTTCATCATCATTCAGGATTTCATTGCAATATTTTAATATTATTAACCATTATTTTTAAGCGACATGTCAAACAATGCTATTATTACATATGAAATAGCACAATAAATTAACATAAAGTAGTAAAATAAAACTTTAGATGATGTGTTGTTCGGGTTGCAGCCAAAACTCGGATTTTTTTTTATTTCATCATCATCATTTCAGCCCGTCGCC
>WUAW01038612.1:0-20619 GCA_017165845.1 Thaumetopoea pityocampa | reverse complement strand
TGGCCGTCCCACACTGCACTTGCTAGTACGTGGTCTCCATTCAAGGACCTTTTTGCCCCATCGGCCATCCGTTCTTCACACTATGTGGCCTGCACATTGCCACTTCGGCTTTTTTTATTTATTCTTATTTATTCCTCGTCATTTATCAATTTCATAATAGTATAGATGGACAAAATGTTCGCTAGGACATGAGTGCTTTTCTTACCCTTTTTCTACTCTCCTTTTCTTTTTTCTGTTCATCATGTTTTGGCTGTTTGTACAGTTTGGGTGCAGCGGTGAGCACAACAGGCTGCGGTTTTGGTGGAGGGGGTGGGACTTGTGGGCCCGGCATCCCGGGTGGAAGGAAAGGTATCGGACTAGGGCTTGAGAAAGACTCTGGAACACCTGGTGGACGTAGCCGTTGCACCTAAGAAAATTTAATAAATTAGAAAAGAAATTGCAATACAATAATCACAATCTGTAAGACTGATTATTATGATTAACTTTGAGAAGGCTTGTTCAGCATCTGATTGAAGACACCTATGCGGGCAAGCAGGTTTCCTTAAGAAATATTCCTCCTCCGTTAAGTACATTGGTATCTACAACGTACACTGTACATGAATTAGAAATAAATCAGCGGTACAGGACTGGGATTGAACTTACAACCTTATAATAGCAAGCAATCACTATCACACAGTCACTATACCACCAATGTACTATTATTATAATTATAATAATATATAAAATTGATTAACAAGATTGCTCTACTTAAACTGACCATTGCTAAATATATAGAAAAATATTACCAGGACGAATTTTTTATTTGTTGAAAAACATATTAGGGCCTTGAATAAGTTCTCGCTGTTTCTACATAGATGGCAGTAGTAACACTTCACGCATGGAATTTCGAATGATAACGCACTTATAAGGAAGTACTGTATCTGACCTTAAATTTCAGTGTATGATAGTTGACTACAGTATAAACAAACTAATTTCTTATTAGTTTTGAAAATGTCTACTTTCCTGCCAAATAAAGTGTATTTGCGGGGAATTTTATTACACTATTTTTTTCAAGAGAAATCTGCAGCTGATGCACACAGAATTCTTGTTGAGACTTACGGCGACAATGCTCTGTCGGATACGATATGCAGAGACCGGTTTCGACGCTTCAAAAATAATGAATTTGAACTTAAGGATAAAGAACGTCCTGGCGCTCCGAAAAAGTTTGAAGACAAAGAATTGGAGGAATTGCTTGATCAAGACCAATGTCAGACGCTTGCAGAACTTGGAAAAACATTACAAGTAGATGAGTCAACAAATTCGAAACATTTAAGTGTTAGGAATGATCCAGAAGCAAGGACATTGGGTACCGTATGAATTGAAGCCGAGAAGCGTCAAACAGCGTTTCCTCACGTGTGAACTACTGCTTCAACGACAGATGAGAAACGGTTTTTTGCATCGTATCGTAACTGGAGACGAAATGTGGATACATTGAAATAATCCAAAGCGTAGAAAATCGTGGGGTAAACCCGGCTATGCATCAACATCGTCTGTAAAACCAAATATCCATTGTTCGAAGGTTCTCCTTTGCATTTAGTGTAATCAGCGGGGTGTAATTTATTACGAGCTGCTCAAACCAAATGAGACTATCACAGGGAATCGCTATCGACTTCAATTGATACGTTTAACTCGAGCCCTAAAAAAAAAACGTCCGCTACACGAGGAGAGACACGACAAAGTGATTTTGTTACATGACAACGCTCGGCCTCGTGTAGCAAAACCAGTAAAAACCTACCTAGAGACACTTAAATGGGAAGTTGTACCCTCCCGCCGCATTCACCTGACATAGCCCCTTGTGATTTTCACCTATTCCGTTCGATGGGACATGGCTTGGTTGAGCAGCGCTTTCATTCTTACGACACTAAAGAATGGCTTGACTCATGGATAGCCTTAAAAGTAGTTATTGCAATCCCGCAGCTCATTCAATCCCGCGGGATTGATATGCGGGATTACTCAATCCCGCGCGAGATCACGCAGGATCCCGCATCTTTGAAATTATGTTATAAAATCAAATTGAAACTACAGATTTTTGTGTAAAAATCAACTTTTATTAAACATTTCTTACATTAAGCAACAGAAATTATTTCTTTTCTATTAATTAAATACAAGGAGTAGACAAAACAATCAAAACACGCTGTATACAGGACATGTAAGTTTGGCCCTCCACTGTACAACACGTGTTGCGATAGCCGATCGTTTTTTGTTTTCAATGTGTCATGTGGACTTTCCTCTTACGTCAGCAGTAACCATTTTACCTGTGAGTGTCGTGGTGTGAAAGTGGTGCGGTAAAATGGGCGACCTGACATACTTCCAAGGAGGCATGATCGTTGGTGCCCGTCTGGTTGGAGCTTCAGTGGCAACGGTGGCAAACATTGTGGGGGTATCGAAAGGCAGTGTGTCCAATGTCACGAGGGCATACATAATTCATGGGCAAGAGGCGTATCCACGCATACGCCTCTTCGCATTTACTGCTTATATTAAGGGATCCGCGGATCCGCGCTTTGAAGATGTGGGGTCCAGCATCCATGAGTTTGCGTGATCCCGTTTTGCAGGATTGCAATCCCTAATTAAGACTCGTTTTTACGTCGAGGAATACAATTTTAAATAAAGCGTTTTGTAAAAAAAACAGCGAGAACTTATTCAAGGTCCTAATAAAAGACTAACCTCCTTATTCATAAAATCTTTTATTCAGTCTTTAAGCTAACACGTGGTTTGTCTCTTTCTATATCATTACAAATGTGTTAAGAGTGAAAGAGACAAACTACAGATTAGCTTAAACTATGTGTAAATATTTTTATGAATAAGGTCATAAGACATAAACATAATACCTGTGAAGGCACCATTATTGATGGTGGTGGAGGAGGTGGTGGTGGTACTGTAGGGTACATCATGGAGGCGGCAAGGGCTGCCGTGTCAAATGGTGGCATGAGAGGTGGTGGTTGCGGCACAGTTGCTCGCTCCAATTGTTGCTGGACCGCACCGAAAGTACCAGCCCCAATCACAGCTCGACCTCCAGATCCACCATGCATTGCTCCAGTCATCTCACCACCGGAGATCTCTGCTTCGAATCTAGGATATTATTAAGCAATATGAAGAAAAGTAAACAATTTCTTATTGTTCTTACAAGTTTTATATGAAGGCATAAGATTTTCAATAATCGGTATGTATTTCTATAAATTTTTTTATTAGTACCATACCTATTCAGACATCTGTCTAAAATAAATTTACGAATAAAAATGTCCACCACTTATTTCTAGACGTTTTAGAGTACAACTTAATTCGGTCCATTCTTTGCTTAAAATACGCACTTATTTGAATGATAAAATGAATTAAAACATTAATCAAAATTTAATCGAATTAATATATTATTTAAAATTTTCCATCGCTAACCACTACTTTTCCTCATTTTTCTGGTAATTTTTGAATTCCGTCGCGAAAGGAGCGTTTACTTTTTGAAGCCAAGAATGAATCGAGCCAATTTTTGATACCCTGTTGTGATGTGAAGCGTATTCTGGTCAAAGCGTTCTGCATCGATCAAAACAAATGGTAGTCGGAAGGGGCAAGGTCTGGGTTATAAGGTGGGTGAGCAAGAATTTCCTATTCGCCTTTTTTCCAAATAGTTTTTAATCACAATAGCAACGTGAGGTCAAGCGTTGTCATGTTGAATGATTATGAACTCGTGTCTGGTCGCATATTCTGGTCGTTTTCGGCTATAGCTTGCTTTAAATGTATCAATTGTTGCCTGTAGAAGTCTCCCGTGATGGTTTGACCAGGTTATAGTATCTCATAGTGGATCATACCTTTCTGATCCCACCAAATACAGAGCATAACCTTGGCACCATAGATATTCGGCTTCGGCGTTGATGTTCCGGGTTGGCCGAGCTGTACATACAACTTATTCCGTTTCGAGTCGTCATAATGAATCGATTTTTCGTCTCCGGTAATGATTCGTTGAAGTTTTTTTTTGCAACGTTCTAGCAACATTTCGGATATGCAAAATCGTCGTCCGATATCTATCTTGATATAATAGCTTAGCGTCCGATATAATAGCTTGTTGCGTAATTTCTAATGTTTGTGCGAGCTCTTTTTGTGTTTGACACAAATCTTCATTGTGTAATGTCTCTAATTCTTTATCTTCAAACTTTTTTGGTTGACCCGAACGCTCTTGTCCTTAACTCTATAATCATCACTGAAACTGTTAAAACCATTCTCTGCAAGATTTATCCGATGGTGCAGATTCACCATAAACTTCCACAAGCATTTGGTGGGCTTGTTTAGGATGAAATTGTACATGTTCATCTCAGTAAAAATTAGACTTGATGCGCAAAACTCTAAGGTCTGTAAACGATATTTGGTTAAGGGATGTTGATACTTCGCAATACATAAAAAATCAGCTGTTGCTGTCAACTATTTATAGCACCTAGCTGCTGTAAATGGTTGCTATAAAAAATGCCTCTAGAGCCATTTTTTGAAATGGGACTGTTATGTATTATCCAATTATGTCATAGGTACATTGGTAACTTATGTAAATAATAAGTCACACAATATAGGTAGTGGTAAAAAAGGAATTGGAAAACAATCAAGTGCATGCTACCTATAAAAACATGTGATTCTTTATATTGTTTTCTTAAATATAATAGGGACCAAACTAAGTTGTATACCTAATATATTCCAAATGTTTATGTTTCTAGTAGACATGGGTGTTTTCAGATTTTTACACAAATGGATTTGTATCAGGTTTTAGATTTTGAAATTGATTTCAAAATCCATTTTTAGAAATCATTTTCATGATTATTTTGTCTACGTTTTAATTGTGATTCTATATTTTTAATATAAAAGTTCTATATATAAAAGGTACAAGTACAAGGTATAAATGAATGCAATCAAGAATTGTTCATGAAATGTTTAGTATTAGATATTATTAGTTTTTATAATTATTATAGTGATTTCCCTTTATGCTTTAATTAGGCTTGGGAGTAGCAGAAAAGTTTTGTTACCTAATGATAAAACCGAAACCTTTCTAGTGCATTTAAAAATCACTGTACTTACAATATTTTTTCCTTTTTAAATTTGGTTTTTTATACTATTTATGATGCCAACTAAAACCGTTTTAATGATATATGCTATTAATTACAATGATTATTTACATTGTTTATTCACAAATTATTTTCACAAAATCTGCTCAACATGGCAAAACTACATATATATATTGCAGTTTTGCCACGTTGAGCAGATTTTGTGAAATTGGTTTTTAATTTTTGGAATATCGAAACGAAACTGATTTTGACTCAAATTCGATTTTGGTAATTTTGACTATTAGTGCCCCTAAAGCTTACTGACATGAAATATTTTTAATCAACAGAGGACCCGCTGCTATATTGTATTTTAAAAGTCACAATTGTGGGAATCAACCACTTCCGAGAAAAAAAATTTGAATTTTTAGTAGTTTGTGTAAAAATCTTCGTTAAGGACAAAATAACACAATAAATGGCCAAAAATTGTTACAACAACGAGCAAAGCGAGGAGCGTTAGGTTGCTGTAGATGAAATGCACGCGTCGAGCAAGCGAAACGAGCGTGCCGCGGCAAGGGCCGATAAGTGCCACTAAATAAATAATAATAAACAAGTGATGACTGCCAAAAATGTGACTTAAAATACACTATAGCCGCGGGTCCTCTATCGATTAAAAATGATTTTTGTCAATAAACTTTAGCGGCGGCAATAGTCAAAATTACCCCGATTTCAGATACATTTTGATATATCGGACTACTTTCTGATTCAGTCATGATAATAATATGAAAAATATCCTCTGCATAAAACCACTTATAAAAAAATTCAGTACTGCTAAATACCCTGTCCATTAAGTACTAATACGTACGTATTTAAAGTATAACTACCTGGACATCTCATCCTGCATTTGCTGGTATTTATTGGAGTCCTCCATAATGCTCCACCAACTCTAACCTTAAAGAAGTCCAAAAGATTTACGTACTAACTAGAATTAAATAGTGCGACACTAAACACTATCTTGCTTTATACATACAATTCTATGCATTTTCAGGAATTTATTGAGAATATTAATAAAATGTAAGCGAAAGAAATTTATTTGTGAAAAATCTATATTTTGCTTAATCAATTTTATTTACATGCCACAATATAACTAATACAATCAATCCTCTTATACTATACAAATGTACTCTGTGGTAACTAATATCTTCTTTTATTTTTCATAGTGGCAATCAGTTACGAATTCGCGCCATTTCTGGCAATGTCGAAAGTATATATTTTCAAATTATATAATATTCTTCAAGTTAACAATAAAATAAAGGTGTGTCACATTTTATTTCTTTTTGCGAGTTTTAAAGTCAATCCAACGAATACCACTTTGACCAGGCAAAATTCCGAAGGTCTCGTGCTTAAAAAAATACGATCACTTGCTATGTTAGTCACAGTTGTATTTCAATGTTTCAATATTGTTCACGATTATTGACGATTAATATATAAAATAACATCAAATTTGTATATTAAACATCACATTAAACTAATATAAAATGTTAAAATAACTTCATGTGATATTATATATCGACAGGTATTGCTTCACTCGGGTTGCCGCTAAAAGTCCATACCTAATATCATAAAATAGGCAAATGCAAATGCACAGTAAGGAACCTATCATTTCATATCATTTTGTAATTAAATGAAGACAAAATAGATTCTGTCACCGGAAGTGTAAGCGGTTAAACCTGGGGTGGAAAATTTTCTTATTCTTATTGTTTTAGTGAGAGTTTTTAGCATTTTCTTCCAGTCTGATATATCTGTGCTCAGTGTAATTTCTTTTGATAGAGGTTTTTTATTGTGATTTGTGTGTATCGGATCTATAGTTTGTCGAGTGGCATTACTAGTAGTACACAGAGTACAGTAATTTAGACTATTACAGAGTACAGTAATTAGAGATGAGTCGACGACACATTTATCGTTAACAAAATTAGATCGTCTATTGTTGTCTGTCGACTAGTCGATTAACTAGTTGAATTCGTCAACCAATTAATGTAAAGTTCCGTATATAGAGGATAAATGACACATTTTACAGAAAATAATTTTGTTTTTAACTTACCATTGGCTGATATTTAAGTTATTATATTTTATGGCCTGGTATCTAAGACCTTTAAGCCAAGTAATTTTAATATATACTTTGAAGTCAAACCGACGAATACCACTTTGACTGAGCATGGTTTCCGCAGACCTCTTCTATTGAAAAAATACAGTCACCTAGCTATGTTAATCATAGTTTTATTCCAATGTTTCAGTTGGTATTGTTCAATTGTTATGTGATATTGTTCACGATTATTGACAATTAATGCACAAAACAAAAGCAAATTTATATATTAAATATCACAAATATCACAATAAACTAATATAAAATGTTAAAACTTCAAGTGACGCTTCACTCGGGCTGCCGCCAAAACTCTCCCTATCATAGATAATACACATAACTTATATTTTAAATTAGAGCACAGAGTACTTTTTATAAACTCAAATTTTAGAAGCACAATTGAATAGAACATCAATTGAAAATAAATACTCAAGATTGTTCATGAAACTGCTGCTTTTAGTTAAAATATAAAAGAAATATGATTGAAGAGGATAATAAAACTCTTTGGTGCGGAAATTTACCAGAACAAGTAACTGAAGAATTATTGTATGAGTTGTTTTTGCAAGTTAGTGTACATATTGGTTTTGAATTATTTGATTGACTTTTGCGTTCTGTTACTTAATTTATAAACCCTTTTCAGGCAGGCCCCTTGGAAAAAGTAAGAATACCTAAGGATAGAGACGGCCGACAAAAGAACTTCGCATTTATTACGTATTGTCATGAGGTGTCGGTGCCTTACGCTATCAATCTGTTTCGTGGCACTTCTTTATTCCATAGAACACTATCTTTACAGAGCCGTGGTCGAATGACGATGTTACCACCTGCAATTAGATGCTATGGGCCAGAACCACCGCTGGAGTTTGGTCAACCGATGAACCTAGTTAAACAATTTGCTGACATGGCTGATAATTTAAAAGAGGTTGTTTCGCAAAATATTCATACATCTAGACAAGGAAATGATATGGGTGACAAGCTGGTTATAGCCAGTTTACAGGGTAACTGGTCTCATAGACATCACCCATACCGACCTAAAGAAAAGATGCAGAGAGAAGATTATAGATCTAGAGATGCGCATAATAATGATTATAAAGGCAGCAGTAGAAACAAAAGTTCTAATAATTGGCGAGACAGAAGAAGTCATAAGAAAGGCAGCTATCATAGATAGTGCAAGGGTTACTAAATGTGATCAAAATGGTCCGCCAAAATAAACCTTCTGGAATGATATTAACAAAATGATTTGACAGCTTCACTTCTTAATAGGATTATTCCTCTTAATTTTTTATATGTATACAATGACATATTTTAATGTCCCCAACCAAAAAAAATAAATGCCTCTATACACTGTTCGATCCTATGGGATCTTTTGTAATGCCCCAGTTTTGCTTGACCTTAATCCTTTTACACTGGTTATTGACATATCTGCTGACAATTTGTCATTAAATAATCAGTCTATAATAAGCATTATTTGTTCAACTGTAATCAAGCAATTTAAAAAAATTATTTTACAAAGTATTTTCTTTTTATGCTGATTTTTAATTCAAAATAAGATATTAATATTGATATTCAATAATACAGATATATCTTCATAATATCATTTTTATCATCAAAGGCAATTGAAACATTACAAATAAATAGTTTGAAAGCACAAGTGTCAACTATTGATTTTATAACTATAGTAATCATCAAAACCAACTGCCACTTGTAACAGATGTTACAAGTGGCAGTTGGCTTATTATAACAATAAGATTATTGTTATAATTCTAACATCTCTTTGGTCTAGTCTACATTCATACACTTTAATCGGTTAAGGGTGCACATAAGTACGTGACTTTTCCCTAACTGTCTAATGTATGAAATAAATATAACCATAACAAATATATCATACTTATATTTATTTCATACATTGGGACGTTTAGGGAAGAATTTCATACATTAGACATTTGGGGAAAATTTGTGTTGATAATATAACATAAAGGGATGAATACAAAGTTGGGGCTATAACAATTTTTTTTGTCACTACCATTACTGAGAGTTCATAGGTGTTATTCATTATTGAGAATTAATTTATACATCATGTTTTACTTACCTTTTTATTTTATTGTGACTTCAAAATATTTGGATATTGTTCTTATAAGTGTAATATTATGATGAGATAGATATATGGAATTAGATGTATGTTGCTCTGGATGAGCATATTCAACATCACCATTAGCCACAAATGTCCAATGTTGGGTATATTGTTATACTTCTGTCTAAGGTCAGAAATAGGCTTATGGCAACCTGTGTAACATTCCCTTATTCTCCCATTAGCTTTCTCAAGTAATATTACAATAAAAACTATACTGATTAATTCCATATCATATTCTAATAAAGTCTTAATTCAAATCGCTGGTATATGTTGAGTATTAAATACAAAAAAATCAGGTTTCAAAATTCAGGAAGTGCACAAATTCACTTATGAAATATGGATGAAGGCAACCCTTCTTACCTGTTCCATTGTACATGTAGTGATACACAATTTTAATGTTACAAAAAGTATACATTTGTGCCTAAGGTGTAGGTTCACCTACTTAGGTAAAAAATATGTAAATTAACAATCTAATTGTTATATAAATTATTGTGGTGTTTTAAATAACAATTAGTGCAATGCTCTTTTATCTAAAATAAAAAACTTATATTCGGAAATTAGAATATTTATTTAATACTGTCGATTCAACGATACACCCATGATGTCCAAAAATTCTCTGAAGGTTCTCTGAAATGAAATTATGAAATCATCTTTTTAATAACATCGCGATGAGTCTGGAAAACCATTAATTAACGTAACGCACGGCTAAATTAAAAAAGTTTCTGCCCTAAAAATAAAATAGTAACTACCTCTTTTTGTCCCACTTAATCTATGGGAGAACCGTATTTTTTTAATGATAATAATACATTGGTACTTTTGCAAAGGGTGTAAATATCTGTATACATAATTATTTACCTAATTTCAGCGTTATAGACGTAGTAAAATCTGAGCAGGAATTTCGGCTACAATGGTATGGGATGGTAGGATGGACGGACAGACTGCCAGTCTAGAAATTATAAGGGCTCCTAGTCTGATAATGGAAGGGTAAAATCCATTTTAGATACTATCTGTAGAATACTGGATTAGTAAATACTTTAAATCGTCTGCTATGTACCTATGGTATGACCCTTTTCTCCGATTCTGACCTTTTGAATCTACCCATGACTCGGGTGTAAGTCGTCCACAGGGTCAAGTGAAACCACGATGTGGTTGTCTTTCAAAACAATTTCAAACTTCCTCAACTCAATTTTCTGAAAGAAATTTGAGTAGGTATATACAGAATTTTTAAGAATACCCACTTACTATTTCGTGCTTGTATTTATAAACTATGTATCCCATGATCTCGTACAGCAAGGCAATTGATACGATGTAAAGTAAAAATGAAATCCCTTTTTCTTGATTATCAAAGAAATCCGTTGTGAATATCCAGTACATCAAAATGGTGCCCAGACCTCCGCGGATGGTGAAAAATGATACCAAGTATAACACCTCCACTAAAAGATATATTATGGTACTCCCATATCCTTCATTTTTGAGAAACCTGGAAAACAATATATTTTCATTTATTATCTACCTACGACCTACCTACAACCTACCTACAATTAATGCAGTATTCATAAATCTTCCCATTAAGAGATCGCCGTAAGAGTTAGATTAACACAAAACATGCATGCATATACACGACGCACGCATCCACGTACACACACACACACAGTTTAATCAAAGAATTACGACTACCCTCTAATCAAAGCGGTGGCCCTACAGAATTATTTAATTTTACTATATTATCCGGAGATCTAATGATATCGCACACACTAAATCCGTTTATGCATCTAAACGTTATGATGGAATAAAGAAAAACACAACTTTTGAAAACTGTGTGGTTTTTAGCGAAGTGTTAAAAGTTGAAACTTATACGTTGCTCCTAATTATTTCCGGTCTTTTAATGACAGAGTTCGTCTAAGAGATGGATAAAGTGGGTAAAGAGCAGCTGATTCCTTGCTACTGAGCAAGAGGAGCATTTACTGCAAGTTCCAAGACGCTTAAGAGATTATAGTAAATGACCTCTTGAATGAGACTGGGAGTTATTCCACTGTGATCAAAAACAGGCTGACGAATGTTGAAACCATAGACATTGTACTAAAAGTGTGGTATAAATACTTATCTAAACTTTGGATACAGTATTGTATTGTATCATATTATAAATGTATTGTAAATATAATAGGTAGGTACTTAAAAAATTATAGAAGTACTCGAAAGAGCGAAGCACTACAGGACAACGGTAGGACATCTACACTGGATTCCGAGGTCCTTCTAACGTGCCAATAAAGGCCACCTCAGTTTTCGGTTAATAGGGGTCTAATATGCCCCGCAAGTTTCCCCCGCAGCTTACGGTGTCTCATGGAGTATATTTTTTTCGTAAAATAAGGTACTTTCACCATCATCATCTGCAGTCCATATTTACCCCCACTACAGAGGCACGGACCTCCTCTGATCAGGAGGGGGATTAGGCCATAGTCTACTACGCTGGCCTAGTGCGGTTTGGTAGATTTCACACACCCATGCGGGCATGCAGGTTTCCTTACGAAATTCTCCTTCTACGTTGAGTATACTCATTGTAGATCCCAATATATTGGGGTCTACAATGTAGACTGTTAATTAATTAGAAATAACTTAGTAGTACGGGACTGGGATCGAACCTACGTCCCTTTTGATCGTAATCTGTCTCTGGCACCACCAGAGCGCCAATGTACTATAAGAGACTCCTTTTATCTAAATGTTCTGCTTATGCTGAGAGTTATATAGACCGTTAAATTTTCTTTCGCATATGTAGTTCGACCATTGGGCAGAATAAATTTTGAACCAATACCTGCCACGCATTAGGGTGATAACACATTACACTTTATAATAAATTAAAAGAAGAGGTTCAAGGACGATAGCTTTCGTGGCCTCGTTGATTCAGTTTAAAATTATTCGATATAATAGTGTGAGTAATTAACATCTAATATATTAAACTCAAATATTTCTTTTACAGTGAAGGTCGTTTTTTATTTAAAAGTTTTATTGTATAATGACAGTGACACCTTGTGAAGTCTACATCCATTATCTACTACGTGTTTTAAACTTTCCTTAAGGCTAACTTGTACTACTTTATAAAATACCTTATCTACCTTTTATATAAACAACCCGTATTAGGCTAGTGTCGTAAATTAGGGCTTAATCCGCCTCGTGATAAGGAAAGATCTGTGCCCTTGTAATGGGAATGATACAATACCTTGGCCTGCTCCGAAAATGGAAAGATCAAGACACCCACATAAAAATAGTCAAGGTGTTAGAGAATGGAGAAATTTAGTCATATTAAGCCAGATCCTACTGGCAAATACCATACTCCCAGCTTACGTGTTACTGTCATTGTGTTATTTGTGATTGTAGAGTATACCCTATACCTAACCAATAGATTAGGCCATAGTCCACCGCGCTGGCCTTAATGCAGCTTGGCAGACTTCGTACTACGTCTTGGGAAAATCTATTAGGCATGCAAGTTTCCTCAAAATGTTTTCCTTCACTGTTTGATGCGAGTGATAATTAAACATTAATACTCATACTTTTTTGAACATTTAGAGGTACATGCCTCGGTTCGAACTCAAGATCTAAGGTTTGGGAATGCATGGTCGTACCACGTGGTCGGAATACTTGTGTGCATCCTATTGTTTTGCCCAGTGTACCAAAGACGAAAATTTAGATAAAACATTTATGTTATGTGTGATCTATCTATCTATACTATTATAAAATTCGAAGGTTTATTGCGAAAACCAGCTAAATGCAATCAAGTTAGTTTTGAGTTATGACGTTTTTAAAGTTCATACCTAATAAAAATCCGGTAATTATTTACAATGGTGACACTTTCGCTTATTGACTTGAAATCAACATGTTTATTATTATTATTTATTTAGTGGTAATTTTCTACAATAACCTAACACGCTCCTCCTCGCTTCGCTCGTCGTCGCACCTATTTTTCGCCATTTATTGTGTTATTTTGTCCTTAATGAAGATTTTTACACCCACCACTAAGAATTTTAAATATTTTTTTTCTCGAAAGTGGTTGAATTCCCCCAAATCAAACTTTTAAAATACACTACAGTCGCGGGTCCTCTATCGATTAAAATTTATTTCAAGTTATTAAGCGAAAGTGTCACTATTGTAAATAATTACCGGACTTTTATTAGGTAGGTATGAACTTTAAAAACGCAATAACTCAAAACTAACGTGATTGCATTTAGCTGGTTTTCGCAGTAAACCCTCGAATTGTTAAATGTCAAATTTTCATAAATCAAAGATAATTAAAAAGAAACTACTCAGATCTACTAATTAAGGGCTTTTGAAACAGAATCCGTCGATGTTTGTTTGTTTGTTTGTTCGGGCTTCACGCAAAAACCAGCGGATGGATTTTGGTTAAGCTATTACCGTCTCAAAGGTACTATTACGACTTAGTTAATGCAGCATGTTTCATCAAAATCGGTCCAGTAGAATTGAAAATACAGCTTGATCCCTGTTTTAGTAGACGCCGCTTAGGTACGAGAGGTCAAGTAAAAGTTGTTCATAGAATATTTATATAAATCTCTGATTGCGTCGGGATTTCTCATGTTGCGGAGAACTGACATTCACACGGACGGAGCCAAGGGCAAAAGCTAGTAGAATATGTAACGTAATTTTTAAAGACATTAAAGAGGTACCAGGTCACAGGTTCGGCAAAACACTAAAGCGTTGGCTTATTGTAAATTGTTTTTATAGCGTATCACTTTTTCGCTTGGGACGTTGTGACTGTTGACTGTTTGCATGCCTTGTACGGGCGGAATGTGTTGCTTCTCGTTTTTTTTTTCTCTTAACAACACCTGTATACCATATTTCACGCAAATAAATATATTTCATTTCATTGTATTAGATATATGTAGGAGGACGCCGAGTGGTTTTAGTGAGCGAGGGCACCAATCGTTGGTGCTGTACCCCGCATTACAGGCAGTGCCGGATAAAGTCAGCGCGGGGCCCGCAGCATATATGAACGGGGGGGCCCTGAATTGCATTACCTATTAAAATTTAGGATCTAAATCAAACTGAGTATTTGTAAATGTTCAGTTTTCATGTTCAGTGCCTTTTGGCTTTTCGTGATTTAATATGAGCAAATTTGGAAATAACACTCAACAAATCAATATTTCTACATAAGTAAATCTTTTTCTATATTCATTACAATGAGATCATTCAAACATTCTTGGCCCATTTAGTTCCTTAACACATTTTTAATTCGTTTTAGTATTGAAAAAAAAACATCCTTCGCTGCTAAGTGCTGTGGTGTTGCCAACTTGCACAATAATAATAAACCTTATATGATTAACAGTATGGCCAGTGCTCATTTTAAGAATAGATAACTAGGTCTGTGGTTTAGGTGTGTATATTTTTTTCATTTATAGTTTTTTGGGCAAGGCACGGGCCCGTAGCATTAGATACCTTCTGCTACATGGCTATTCCGGCACTGATTACAGGAGTCGAGACATTTTCTCCACGCGTAAAAAATCTTGAATTTTTTACTACGAGTATTACAAAAGACGTTGCCGGAACTCTCAGTACATTCTTTTTTCGTTCAGAAAATGACTAACGTATACCACTGTGTCGAGGGCAGAGTACAACGGTTATGTGGGGCTTGAACGCACTGAAAAGTGTACGTGTCCTCCTGTAACCCGTTTGCCTGGTTTTGTAATGAATACGCGAGTAACCCCCGCAGGGTTACTCGCGTATTCGTCCGCGGTGAACTCCGAGCGTACCCACCAATCTTGAGGGCTGAGTTGATGCAATAGCCCCTTGGCTAACTTCTCTGAATACACATAGGTAGCTACATATGGAAAATATACACCAACCATCTTATTTGCAGTAGAGGATTGGTGACTTCCATCATTGCGAGAGTGCATGCAAACGTGCATCCGGTGTATTCCTTCTGCATGTACAATGTGATAGCGACCAGGGCAGTCGTGTGATGGCATAGCATCACAATACCATTTGTCTCGTACATTAAGCACCAGAGTAGGTCAAAAGCGAAGTAGCCCCACGACCAGACCATCATCGCGTAATGGGATGGCAGGACTTGTTCTGAAATGTAAACTGGATTTAAACTATAAAGTTAGATTTTAAACAACACAAATAGGCATACACATCACCGCATATACTTCGTATACAGCGTCCCGATATCAACCGTCGAGGGCGGCAGACCCCATCAAACTTAGCATCCATCTAGTCCAGAGGTTCCCAGACTTTTTTCTCATAGACCACTTTCAAAATTTAGCTGGTTCCGGTGGACCCCATGCCGCTACATTTCTACCATATCCCCAAAACTCGACAAAAAATGTGAAGATTAGATCTAACTATGGAAATTTGCGTACGCCAACGTAGACCCCCGTCGAGTTTCCCGTGGACCCCTGGGGGTCCAATTGGACCACTTTGGGGATTAAGGATGTAGACCGTTGTGATGTTGAAATAACCCAGTGGCACCGGACCGAGATCAAACCCACGACCTTTCGATCGAAAGTCATGTTAAGCCCCATAAAACTACCAATATACTTTAATTTTAATAGATTATGTACTTAGATTTAAAAATCGCGATAGTTTAAAATTTTACATTTTGAATCTCAACATTTTGAACCTCTGAGCTACATTTTGATTAAATTGCACAAAACGCGTTCGCGAGCAGATTGAAGGTATTAGTGAGTCCGCCGTTGTGGACGTCTCGAATAACCGGTAAATTGTTCAGCTACCCTCACTTGATCGTTAAATATTAAGATATTTAACGATCAAGTGAGGACGAGGAGGAGACGCGATATGTCCTGTCAAAAAATCTATATATACGGACTAGATTTGATTTGAATCGCAGCAAATGATTTCTATGCTCAAGACCATAGTGTATCCCTTGATAGGTTGTCGCGGCATCCAAGCTAGATAGAGTAATACTTTCAATGCTAACCAGTTAACCGGCATGTCGTTAAATTTTTTATATCACACTGCAACAATCCGATAACAGCCGCGACGCTGCCGTGCAGCAGCGTGATGGCCCTGGACCACCACTCGGGGCTTCGGCTCGGAGTCCTGACTGCCACGCCAGTGTACAATCCGCTCCAGAACAGAAAGGACAATAATTTCAGTAAAGTCGCCGTGGACAACTCTCTTTTAATATCCATTCAGAACCGGAGCATTTCAAATTTCTGAAGCAATCAGTCTCCTTGATTTTTAGCGTATCATATCATCTTGTCATTTTAATGTATGTTTTACTGTTGTTTACCCATGTAGGTATTATTATTAATATTTAAGAAATGTTTATATATAGATATAATGACAGTGTCAAAAGTTTTTAATAACACTTTGGCTATGACGTTTCTACTATATTTGGTCGGTGTTCATAAAATACTTTACAATGTAGATTATAGAAGGCCTCTTTTTGATATGTATAGGTTTTTTTAATAAAATAAACTATTTACAAAAGCACTCCTTCTTATGCCAATAAATCGATGTGGCTGTTATATTTAACAGTTACAATTTAGTTACATGTATTTATACGAATTAAGCGCGCTATTTATTGAAAAATTAATTTTTTGAAGAAACCGATTTTGTTTTTTTTTTACTTTATTTTCATACTAAAACTACCATAAATATGTTGATTATAATAATAAATTAATGAAAAAATTCGTTTATTATAAAATCGTATTAAAAAATCGTACAAATAGCAAACTCTCAGAATAAATACAGTATAGTATTTCAGTTATTTATTTTATGTAGTATATGTTAAGTTTATTTTATGTCTGTTGTACCTTATACCCTCACAAGGACTGCCGCATCTTTCAAATATCAAAGGTTCGCTGGTAGAAAACTCAATTGTGGGTTGAGCTCGCCTTTGTACATTTATTTTTGTGTTTTGTACAATAAAGAATTAAATACTATAGCATATTTATCCTGAGTACAAAACAGAGAAAGTTCTTTATTTAAATTCGCTTAAAAATAATGTATAACGACTTTATAGTTAATTTTCCGTTTGAAGGTTGTTGTATAAACTTGTCTCCGTGGATGCCCAGCTGTCATGGCACAACTGCGCTCCAGTTGCGTCTTGAAATCCAACAACATGGCATCTTTAAGGAAAAAGTTTATGTTTTAAAAGGCCGAAATTGCATCTCTGTCTCCTCAGTGTTACAAATGTCTTCAGACAAACCGCATGCTCTTTTTCAATTCTATTCTAGAATAGGTAAGTCCCATATCAAAGGAGAGGTTTTTTTTAGCGAATAGAACAAATCTTTAAAAAAAGTTAGTTATCTATTGTATCTAATTGCGATTGTAATAGTTATTGCCTCCTGATTACAAAGATGTAATTTTTTATAATATTACGTAGCTCACTACGAAGCATTAGAATATTATGAATAATAGTAATTAGCTTACAATCAAAGCTCTTCAATAAAACTGCAATTCTTTTGCATTATTTATTTCTAATAAAATTTTATAAATTATCTGACGTAAAGTCCTCCATCAGAGGATAACAGTCCAACTTTCATCAACTAGATAAGTATGTACATTTTTTATTAAGTATTATTTCGCTACAAAAATACCTTTCGAAGTTTCAGTCAGTTTATTCAAATCCCGTTTATAAATCACAGTTTTCTAGATCGAGTTTTCTTTAATTATAGTTGAAATGGTGTAGGTACCTAGACAGGATAGAAGTAAGTAAGTAGTCGGAAGTAAGTAGATTTCAATGTTATTATAATTGTATTTTTCGTCTGATACGACACAGCAAACTCTCAAAATAACGTCTATTCGCTATCGAATGTGCAACTTATCGACAAACTTTTGTATAGCACGATATCGCGACGGTGGCATCGCTTCCTTTAGCATTTGTCGAAACCGAACGTCTTGATCGAGGGCGAGACAAAGCTGACGCGCATGGGCGCGAGCATCTGCACAGGCATCGCCGAGGAGCTCACCGGCAGCACGCAGGAGCGCCGTCCGAGTGTCCGGTGGGAAGTCGAGGACTCTAGACGCCCCAGTCTGTTGGACTAGACACGCGAGAGCATGCGCCGCCGCAGCCCGCACCGGACCGGCGCGATGCGCAGCCCCACGCCTCGTTAAAGCGACAATCGCCCGCGCTGGACTTCCTCCGCACGCCACACGAGCCAATGCCCCCGTGGCGTCAGCCCGCAGGAATCTGTTCACGTCTGCGCAACGGTCCAAAAGTGCTCCAGCAGATTCTTCTAGCTCCGGGTCGAGCGCTTGTGCGCGGTGTTCAAACAACGCGCCCA
Source organism: Thaumetopoea pityocampa (assembly GCA_017165845.1). Classification (NCBI taxonomy): domain Eukaryota; kingdom Metazoa; phylum Arthropoda; class Insecta; order Lepidoptera; family Notodontidae; genus Thaumetopoea; species Thaumetopoea pityocampa. The sequence continues at coordinate 2,040 of WUAW01038612.1, read as the reverse complement.
GCGCGCTGCAAGCGCTCCGAGCAACTCGTGAGCGCAGTGATCGCACGTGCGACGCGGCACTTCTTGTCACGGCTCGCCAGCTGGTTGCTGGCGCCCTTGCTGCTGGATCGGCTGCTAGACGCTCCGTCTCCAGCAAACCGCTAACTATCACTTCCCAGTCCTCATGGCGCGGTGGTACAATGCACTCCGCCAGCGCAGTGCGAACGTCGCGCTCGCACGGCTGCGGTGATTCGTCATACGCACCGTTAACTAGAGCCGGTGATGCATTTGTGCTCCTTGTGGATGTACCGACTTCGCTTCGGGTTGGAGTTGCTGACGGTCTCACGCTTGTCGGAGTGTGAGATGGAGACTGAGCTGCAGGACTCATGGACTCAGGTAATGCATTCGGAGTCACCGCTCTTTCGATGTCTTCGATATCGAGCGTCTCGGCTTGTGACTTGATACTTTCCAAGGACGCGTTAGACTTGTCTGAATAGTCATCAACTCGAATCGATGGGGAGCGCGGCGGAGCGTTTTCGTCATCTGCTGGGATGTCGATCTCAGCGGTAGCTCCAATGATCACCCCTTCGGACTTTTCTTCAGACGGTTCCTTTTTCTCGCTCTGGACGTCGTCGTAGCTCGTGAGCGCACTGGAATCCCTGCGAACAAAAACGGGTGTGTTGATACGTCACGGTGTTTGTTTACATTGGGTGGATGTCGCGCCGGAAGTTACCGCGCGTGCGGGGGTAGGTCGGCGACGAGGTCGAGCGGCAGCGTGGCGGGTGGCGGTGCGGGGTGCACGGCGGAGAGGGGGCAGCACCAGCGGCGCAGCATGGCGGCCAGCGAGCGCTGCGACGCCTCCGCGACTGACGCGGCACTCGCTACGGCGGCCCGCGATCAATGGGCCCTGTGTTGATGAACTCGCGACACAACACTACCTGCATATTATGCAGATCAGTCGGCGTTCACTGAATAGTAGCCGATCGGTAAAAAAGCCATTAGTCAAGTCAAGGTGTTGCTGGTTCTGCTTGAATGAGTCGGCAATTAAACCCCGCTCTAGCATACCACACATACGTATATAATTTAAAGAAAGCTTGCAATGCTTTTAATTCATACTGTTTGAAACGAAAGCAGCTTCGTTAGTTATTATTTTTCTACAATGTCGATCGACGTTTAAGAACCATTACACGTTGTTTGTTATACATTAAACTGGAACGATCCGACGATAAGTAAATGGGTCGTCTCGTCCGCTGTTCATGTGCGCTCTGACGCCCTGAACGAAACTGGGCCAATAATTTGAGCTCTTAAACGTGGGTCGGCTATGGCACGCTAGCCAATTACGTTCAGTACAATACCTCGACACCGGTGCGTCGCGTACGGTTTGGCCTTTGACAGGCTTCGCTTAAATATCTAATGAGATGTCAATTTGTTAGGTAAGTGTATTGAGACGGACTAATGAAAATTTGATCAGCATAATACCATCGTTGGTAATATCAGCATAATAACAGGAGTCTCTGTTCCAGTGGATCCCGCGAGAACCGGTTAAGATATATACCAGAGTATCTCTTAAACATCTCTCTATATAGCAGCATTTTCCTGCATTTATATTGCCATCATCAAGACGATTGTCAAGTGTGGAAATATGGCCTTATCCAGCAAGTTCAATAGGTTCATAATGCAGATGATTGCGTTATACCCTAAAAATATAAATCCAAAATAGACAAATGGAGATGCGGAAATCTATGACGTAAACCTTCAAATCTCCGCTACGTCAGTCGTAACCCACTTTATACGTGTCTTGTGAAATACGGAAGAAGGAACCGTAACTTGGATGGATAATCGTACTGCAATAGGGGACGGGTGGGCAATATGGTTCACTTAACGAAAATGATAAAAAAATAATGTACAAAAATAAAATTGTGAGTTTTATTTATTTTTATCTAAATCAAATATTCATAAACTTTTCAAATAATCATATAAAAATTTTTATATATATGTAGAAACGGTATCACGAGATCAATAAAAGGAACCATTGCTTTGATTCATCTTGCCCAACCCTAG